>JACMIF010001326.1:9543-24733 GCA_014805445.1 Diplogasteroides magnus | reverse complement strand
CTCGTTTCCCGTTGAATATATCAATTTATCATCAACAGCAAAGTTGCTCATCACATAAAGGCGAACAACTTTCGTGTTTACCGCTTTTCAAAATAGTTCTAATGAACGGAGTTAGAAGGTTGTTCATGTTTGTACAGGACAATCCTGAACAGTACTGAAACTGTACGAAAGTTTGTGTTACGTACAATAGGCTCGGGTGGGCGCGATAGGAATTGCTCTGTCCGATCCCTTTGGAAGAGACAGGGAGAAATGAGAGTGCGGCAATTCCTACCTGTTCCATGTTGCAGTAAATCCTGCCTCGCTTATTACGCATCCTAATTGAACTGTTGCTATACTCAATATATCTCCCACTTGAAACATATTCCGCCACGACGAAACAGTATGTAAAAATGAGCGACCAGGGTTGCATCCAGGTGTGAGACGCGTACTGGGAATAACAGTTCAGATAGGACACGTAATATTTTCCTCCCTCGTTCACTGATAATGAGAGCGGTCAGACAATTTCCTAGGAATTCCTGTCACGCCCACCCTTGACCACGCAAGAACAATCAAATACGGAATGTATTTGATCAGTCGTCATTTCGAATGTTATCAGAAGTTCAAATAAAAGGAACGCATGATATGATGATAGTCAATATTGAGAAGGGTAAGGAATAGGGTTCTCTTATCGGCACGTTATTGACAGCCGGTGTACTCCTAGTCGTCTAACGTCATTCCTAGCGGTCTCCTCTCAGTTCGCCGAGACGACCGCTAGGAATCATATTTGCGAGTAAGAAGTGGACTGATGTCAATTACGTCTCGATAAGAGAACCCTAGTAAGGATATAGCCAAAATAGAAAATAATTTTCAAGATGCACCAGCCTGCAGTTTAACTGAAAGTTTAATGGCGTTTAGATAATATTGGATATTATCATGCACCCCAACGGAACTGTTCCTCGGACACCTCATTTAACCACGAAATCGCACGTAGCGGCAGTCGGTCAAAATCGCACCGAGTATACTGGATATTAAGGTGTTCCGATGGGATGCATAAGCAGAAAAAGATGACATGACATTTTTGGTAAATATCGACAGATCAGCATATATCAAAGTTGGTTGTATGTAGGTGTCATGAAATGCCTTTCACCTTCAATGGGTTGCACCCAAACAACACATTTCTCTAAAGATGACGCTGTTCGCATACGTCGGTTGTTGTTATAAGATCAGCAATCTGCTGTTATCAGTCACTCACAAAACATCGACAATCAAGCTTGAATAGAGAGTGATAAAGGTAAAGGTAAAGGTCAAGCGATAGAGCTAGGTGAGGCCTACCGATTAGGCCGGCTGCTAATAGGACTACGGAATTGTACTTGTCCAAGTGCTTCTGGGCACGTTACATTTCGTAACGATGTGATCTTTCTGAATGGGGAGAGATAAGCACAATATTTTTTTGAAAAAAATTCAGTAGAAGCAATGTTCTTCAGAAGAAGTAGAAAGGAATCATTTCATCACACCGAAACAGTTTTTAGACTTCAAAAAGAAATGTTTGAGCTGTACCATTTTCAGTATTTCCCTAGGTTTATGGCGCAATTATGGTTGGCAGTTTGACTAGGTTTTCGGATTTGTTTCACCGTAGCTACATATACTGAATTTATAAGAGCTGCGAAACATATCCGAAAACGTAGTCAAACCTTAGGCGCAATTGTCGTTGCCTGTTGGATAAGGAAACAGCTCACGCGAAAGGAGTAAAAAAGTTAAAGGAAAGTTAAAGTTGCAGAGATATTCAGAAATACAAAACGCCTTTTAGTTATCATCTTAACAAAGATTGAGCAGCCGAATGCTTACTTACTTAAATCTCTTTACTATTATAGTGCGTACGCAGCTTCCACCAGGCAAGACAGGTTGATGTCACGAGCGCGATGGACATTTGCGCAGTAATGGTGAAATGAGCTTTGCGCCATAGTGATGAAATGGACATTTACCCATAGTGGTGAAATGGACAGAAGCGCAGTTAAAACAACAAGAATAACGGCGCCATTGACCTTCTACCATTACAGCACAAATAATAGAATAACGGCGCAAGTGACCTTCTACCATTATAGCACAAATAATAGGGTGTCGCGAATGGGAAATTATTCACAGCCGTTAATTTTTATCTGTCTAACTTCATTCCTTAGCGTTCTTCTTTACATTGCGGCGACCACCGCGACGTAGAGAAGTTAGACTGCTAGAAATGAACGAATGTCGATAATTTCGCATATGCGATACCCTAACAAATTATCATAACACTCGTTTATTCCACCAGGCACGACAACTCGGAAAAGGTCGGGAAGTCGGTGATTGTTTGACTTCCAACATTCACATATGGCTCCGCCCTTCTGAGTTTGAGTTTGAGTTTGTGTTTGTGTTTGCTGTGGTTCGCACCCGTAGAACAACAAATACTCGGACACAATGAGTAATTGGAATTGGTCAGATCACGAAAAATGTGGACATGAGCTCCATCTCATGTAAACTTCTGTTATGTTTGGCAATTTGCTTGCGAGATGAGTTATGTTTCACGGAAGCTATTGCTTTGATATATAGGGGCAGTGAAGCATAACTGATTTCGCATCCTATTTACTACAAGACTTACCAATCAACCTAATACTTCCAATCTCTCACTGTTACTCTGCCAGTTATCGCAAAAGAAATCAAAAACAGTTTAGCATTATTACCTTAATTTTCACATAATACCTGAACAGAAAACTTTCCACGATGTTAGTGTAAATCAAGGGGCAAAACACCCTTTTACAATTTAACATTGTGAATTCCAATCAATCGAATGTATGCTTGTATGCTACTTGTATGTTTCACGAATAGACCATGTTGTTATTTTTTTAAACTTAATTTCATCTCTCAATACGAATTGATTACCAATGCAATGAGGAATCGACTATATCGGCGGCGTGAAACATATTTGCAATATCCGGAAAAATCTATAATATAACGCCATTGATTATAATGTAATTCTGAGCATCTGCCCGATGTATGCAACTGTGTTCCTAAGTCATCAGTCACGTAACAGGGAAAGAAATAGTTGTTGCTGTATGAGATGATATGACTGAAGAGAGGTTAGTATTCGGGATACTGGAACTTTGACCAATACAGAATGTTGAACAATACGAATAGAAGGGGAAAGCCTATACGAGAGAAGAAATCAGTCTGGAGGGCTGTGTCCTTCCATGCAGTGTGGCGCCAACAAGAGAGGAAACACCAATCGGATCTGTAAAGTGACACAATGTCTTCCACTAGGGATCGTCTTATGGAACGTTATTGACAGCCGTCTATTTCTGTTAGTCAAAGTTCATTCCTAGCGGTGGTGTTGGCGAAGTGAGAGACGACTGATAGAAATGAAGTTTGACGGCTAGAAAAGGAAGGCTGTCAAAAACGTTCTATCCTTCACCCATTGAATACAGTCATCACCTTTCCGATCTCTTCCGCTCCTTACTGAGAAGTTCCTTCTCCGATCCACTCTTTGGTATCCATACTCCAACTGATCGATTCTGAACAAAGGTAGAATCTACTAGAGTTTGGCTCATATTCTTATTCTGAATGTCATTCACTCCTTGATAAGGTGTCGCTATCGGAACCAACGTGCAACATTTCTGTCTGTGCGCGTTGGTGACTCATTCTCCCTCATTCGTCATAGACGACCGGTCGGAATGAGTGAACAGGCAGCAATGTTGTACTTCGGTTCCTATAGCGACATTGAATGTATGAGTGGAATAGAAATTTGACCTCAAGTGCAGTTCCGTTCTCATTCTTCTCCTTCTTCCCTTAAAAATGACTATTTGTGAATGAGAATGTGTGTTCCTCACTTCGTTCATTTCTGGTTGCAAGGGATGTCACAATGGCGAATTCCAGAAGAGCACCAAAGATGAATGCGAAACAGGCTGAAAGTGTTAATGGACTAGTGTTCACGTTATTGACAGCCGTCGATTCTTAGCCGTCAAACTTCATTCCAGCGATTGTCTCTGACAAGAGGGAGACAACTGGTAGGAATGGAGTTGGACATTTAGGAATGAACGGCTGTCAATAACGTCTCGTAAGCGACACCCTAGTGAATGGACTAGAGATCGCATTATGGAACGTTATTGACAGCCCTTCATTTCTAGCGGTCGTCTCTTATTCCACAGATACGACCGCTAGGAATGGAGTTAGACGGCCAGAAATGAACCGCTTTCAATAACGTTCCTAATGCACTACCCAGGACGGACTGAATGAAAGCAGATGGGATTAACCTCCTATCCAGATATCGATTGCCTTTATGTAGGAAACTGGAGGCAACTTGGCATTGATGCCTGATGCCTGAAGTGAAGGGAATTGAATGGATTGAAGAGAGGGGAATGTGTGTGGGGCTCTCTTATCAATAAATTACTGACTGCCGGTGACCTCCTAGTCGTCTATCTTCATTCCATGCGGTCAAGAAGGTCGTCGGCTGTCAATAATTTCTTGATAAGAGAACCCCACTAGTGTGGTCATTGTGAGAAGAGTAGCCACTGCTAATATTGCTCTGGGTGGAACTGCCGTACGATCCAGCCAGAACGAGACCCACGAGACGATTACAAGCATTGAAGAGGGAATGTATAGTTGGATGAGATAGTGACTGAATGGATGATATTGAAGAATGAGCACTGAGGATAGGAGAATTGAGCCACAATGGCGAAATTGACACTTGCGCCCTGATAATGATGACAACCATGGCGCATGTGTACCAAGGTAGAAAAGCAAGCATAAGTGCATTTTTCTGTCGCCTAATTCCATTGAAGCGGTTGTCCATCACATGAGAGAAACAATCGCTCCGAGGAAATCAGACGACAGAAAAAATGCATTCTGCTTGCTTTCCCTTCCCTAATGTGTACACTTCACCATCACGGCGTAAATATCCATTTGTGTGACCTGAATTGTCTCTTCAATGTCAATTGTGTTCGTAGACATGAATACGTTCCTGTATTCGTTTTGCTTGTACAGTCCGTTGTATTGATTCGTTCGAGTGTAAATGAAGGAAGGGATGAATCGACTCCAACTTTCTGCTGTACAGGATGGTCTGGCATCCATCGATACTCTTCAAGTGAAGGAATGTATGTATGGACACTAGGGTGTCGCTAACGGGACGTTATTGACAGCCGTTCATTTCTTGCCATCTAGCTTAATTCCTAGAGATCGAATCTGCGAAGTGAGAGATGACCGCTAGTAATGAAGTTAGACGTCTAGAAATGAACGGCTGTCAATAACGTTCCATAATGCGGATCCCGACATACCAATATCTACATCTGTATACGCATTACTGGCAACATCAATGAGACACGTCTGCACATCCATAGGATAGTTCTGTGAAAAGGAATATGGGGATAATAGAGGGAATATTCCAACTTGGAGGTGCATTGGACACGAGAGAACAAGGGACAATCGCACGGAATAGAGAATGGTACCGTCCCTACAAATCAATTCACTCCATGCATTAGAGACATATGGTGTCGCTGATGGTGACTATATTGACAGCCGCCATTTCGAACCTTCCAATTCCACTCCTAACGATCGTCTCTCACTTCGCAGAGATAACGGCTAGGAGTGGAATTAGAAGGTCCGAAATGGCAGCTGTCAATATAGCCACCATCAGCGATATCATAATATTTCAATGAATGCACCTGTGTACTCGTATAAGAACATTTGACTTGTCGATGATGTGACGATGAGGTTGCATCTCGTTCTGAACTATTCTTCATGAGGAGCAAATGAAGTGGAAGTGGAACCTGGAAGAATGAGTCTGGCATCCAAATCTTCTGATCTTGATCCAGTATCACAAATGGAGGAGCATTCTCCCCAGAGAAACGAAGTCTGAATGAACACGTTGAGGTGTGAACTAGGGATCGCATTATGGAACATTATTGACAGCCGTTCATTTCGAGCTGACTAACTTCATTCCTAGCGATCGTCTCTCAATTCGCAGAGACAACCGCTAGAAATGAAGTTAGACCGCTGGAAATGGGCGGCTGTCAATAATTTTCCATAATGCGATCCCTAGTGTAAATAAGAAGAATCCCTCCTGACCTCGGGTCAATCCAACTTTGTCTGAATGTCATCTGCACTGAATACTCCATGTTGACTTCGTCGATCTTCGATATTGATCTTATCAACATGCTGACTTCAACTACAACAGGACCGGTGCCGATGTCATTCAATGTAACTGAAAGATGGCCATGGTTCAATCATTCCCAATCTCCCACCAGGGCTGGCAGAATGACTAACAAAGGGCATTCCGTCTCAGTGTGCTCTCCATCGTGCTGTCGTGTCGGGCGCATGGGGACGACCGCATAATGGAGAGCGTAGAGAGACGGAATGCACTATTTTAGTCACTCTGCCAAGCCTGTTTCCCACCCACCATTATATCCAGCTGGTCTCACTCTAGGATCGTATCCTTCAAGAAGTTTAGTGATGATTTCAGTCTCCGATGCTCTTCCAGCAGCAGTTGACTGAAAAGAAAAAGATGAATATGAGGAGAATTGAAGGCAGATGGAATCCCAAAGTTCATCCCACCTCTCTGTGCCTTCCATCATGCGGTCTTCTCTATGTGTGAGGTACGACCGCACGAGGGAGGGCGCATGGAGATGGAATGAACTTTGAGATTCCATCAGTCTTCACTCGAGGAGAAGTGTCAATGTTCCCACCATGTCTCGTGGTACAGGTGACTTTGTGATGGTTGTCTCTTCGACTTGGCTCAACCTAATAATAACCACGGCGATTCTATTTAAGAATGCAAAAAAATTCACCTTAATTCGTCTTGCGTCTGCACCGGGATCTGCAGCGAAGCCACAGCGAACATGCATAAGGAAATGAAGCAGAATATCATGCTTCTAAATATACAGCGATTGTGCATGCTTATCTGCTTACATATAAATATTATGCGTCATAGCCGAATCACATATTTCTCGGAACCGCATTTTTCAAAGGTTTTTAATAGTAGTCCTGTAAAATGAAGCATAATAGCTGGAAAAACAAATTTACATTCGCCTGATCTCAACGAAGTTAAGAATAATGACAAGCAAGATTCACTGATACTTCGAGCCTTTACTGGGAACAATAGCAGGAACTGAGGGGCAGACGCTATTTGTACTAGGGTGGGCCACTCGATCCTAATAGCAAAACGACGCCATTCTTTGTGTCTGCGTCGTCTCTTCGCTGTCGTCTCATTCGCGAGGGGACAAACGCTCCGAAAACCTTGTACGGCAATGGAATCACGGGCCTCGATCAGATCGGATCAGGGCTCGTGATGGTGATGATTCCATAGCCTTCTAACATTTTCGAAGCTGTTGTCTCTTCGCGAATGAGACGACCGCGAAGAGGCGACGCAGACACAAAGAATAATGTCGTTTTCTATTAGGATCGAGTGGCCCACTCTGATTTGTGCGGCCGGCAATGTTGTAGTTTTGTGTCTCGAACTGTGCCATTTTGTGACCACTACGCATCCCAACTGAACTGTTGCTATAGTCTATTTATCGCATAGTTGAAACATATCCCGTAATAACGAAATAGCACGTAAAAATGAGAGACCATGGTGGCATCCAGGTGTGAGACGCGTACTAGGAATAGTTCAGAGAGGATGCATAATATAGTATCTTCATGGGAAGTCACTTTTCTTCCCTCTCTCACTATTTCCCGCATTTATTCGTGAACACTGCTGTAACCGTTTCGATGATTCACAAAGGGTAGGCGTCAGTATTTGAAGTCAGTGTTAATATATCTCAAATCAATATGCAAACCCGAAAGATCTACTTTTGCATTAAAGAAGTCGACCGGGTAGAAGCGAGGGAGCGGAGACAAATGAATAGGCGCAGAGTATCTATTTCCCCGAGAGGAATCTCCCCGGACGGCTTCTTTAAGAGCTCTGAAGAGAATGCAGCAAATTTGAAATAGGCTGAGTGCGTATTTGCGAGAACTTCTAGAGATCCGCTTCCTCTAATCCGCAGTGACGTGCTCTTGAACATTTGATCTGTCTCTCAACCGGTTAATGAGAGGAAATACCTGAGATATTCGAGTTTAAAGAAGTCGACCGGTGAGAAGTGAGGGAACTAGGAGGAATGAATAGACGGAGAGTATTGATTCCTCCGAGAGGGACTGAGAGAGGGAAAGAAATGTATTAGACGGAGAGTATTGATTCCTCCGAGAGGAATCTCCCCGAACGGCTCCTTTAAGAGGATTGTACGATTGCACAAAACCATCCATGGTGACAATTTTGCTTGTTAGAGGAAGACGAACGGTTGTTAATCGAAAGTAGAAACAACCGCTTCGTGGAGATTAGAAGAATACAAATGCATTTTACCATTGGTTCAAAAAAGCTGATGTCCATCATAAGTAGGTACCGCTTTCATCGCGTCGTTAAAGAAGCCGTAAATGGACTTTCGAGATCAACTATTCTGGCAACGTAGTGTTGTTCAGCGTCGAAAACTATATATAAACCCGAAAGGTTTTTTTTTCAAAAGAAAATTAAAGCTGGAAAAATCAACGCAAAGTTCATTAGATACCGTAGTTGGGAGATCAATAAATGAGAAACGGCGAGAGAGGGGAGGATTAGCATAGACGCCAGACGAAAAATTACCGTACTTTGTAGGTAAATCCTCAGGCAAATCGTTGCGGGACCACTTATATCTTGTTTGTGAAACTCACTTTACGGCTTCTTTAAGCGAGCAATATCTGTCCGAATGAGCTGATCATTGGAGTCCGATCGTTTCATACTTACATCTTCGCCTGCAGTGAAATTCGATTTACACGCCTTACATGAAGGGAATAGCATCAACTGAGGGAATGAATGCTGAATTTCGAAATGAGAGCGGACTGCTCCGACGAGATTGGGGAAGTTAGGAATGCCATAACGCAAAAGTCCATTTCACTATTATGGTGCAAAAAAATTATCCACGGCGCTCCTATCTATCACTCGTTTTGAAAATATAGTCGTATCCATAATTTAGGGATGGCGATCGAAAAAAGGCACATTCTGCAAATAATGCACTGCAATACAAAAATGTTATCTGCTGTCTATTCTACTCTGTGTTAGGGTATGTACTCGCGAGATTCGAGTCTCGCATCCTGCTCATTTGCGCATCTGGCATATGATGCAAATACATGCGAGTCTCGCATCTCGCATATCGAATCGACTCACCCTACTCTGAGTAATTCGTCGTGGCCTGTAGCCTCACCCATCCTCCCACCCCTTCCGTCTCACTATCAGGAATCCTTGCCAAACAAGAGTATGACCACGTAAGGAACGTCTCGATCAAGGATTCAACGTTCGGTCAATTTGTTGGGAGGACTCACTGCAGAGAAGAAATGCGACGAAATGTTTATGGCTAATCGAAGGGTACCCTTTTTCCCCGGAGCGTATTCTCAGAGACGGATTAAATAAATAATAAATATTGCATGTCGTGTGCGAAATTTAGGCCAATCAAGAAATCAAGAGCAAAGCCGCGGTCGCTGGGGTACGATTACTTCCAACTTTTTCCAAATGTGTATAAGTATCAATAGATAGATTCAATAGGTTTATCGTTCATTCACCTATAATAGCTTGAGTTGGAGTGAAAAAAGCCGTCCGAAACTGCTCAGGTTAGCATAGGCCAGATTGAAAGCTCTATTGAGCGTTCCTTATGCTTGCTGGAAGTCGTTCCTTCATCTTTTCAGAGTCATGTGTCCGTGGAAAGGAAGGGGGAAGATTCGAAGAATCACAACAACTATCCAAATACATTCGCAGGGCAAACTCACTGAGAGGGAGCACATTATGGAATTTCCTGCCTCCCCAATCACGTCGGAGTATTCATTTCTCATTTCGATAGACATCAAATCAGAGGAGATTGGGAGGTTAGAAATTCCATAATGTTTTACCCATTCACTGATAACGTTATGGTTTGCCACCAAAGGTTTAAACATGACTTCAAACGAGAAGGCGGGAGATAAGAATTGTTTGCATGACAACACTACGAGATGGGTACGCTGGATGCCCAGGCGACCTACGACTTGCTTGTGTTAGTGGATTTTGTTTTGCTTACATTTGACAATATATTTTTATTGTATCAATCACTGCTTTTACATCATTACAGTCTCAGAATCTTTTTTAAACTTGACTTGACTTCTTGGGCAGTCTATTTACTTCTAGCGTTCTATTCATTTTTCAAGCAAATGTTATAGAAACGGTCGACTGGACCGCAGTTTCCGTGACAATCACTGGAGATCTTTCGTTAACGGAGCGCTCAGGGATCCTGATGAGTCACTCATTCGACTTCTCTACCCGCCCGTTCTCACGGTCAACGAGGAGAAGACAGTGATCACAGTTACAGGTAATATTTGGCTAAGGTTCCTAAATCTATAGTCAAATGAATTTCTCTTTGGTCTAATCCTCTCGGAGGGGTTTTCTATCAAACGTAGCGACTAGACTGTGGAAAGAGGAAGTGTCCGATAGCCAACAGTGGAAATGGAGGGAAAATGAGAGAGGCAGAATTCCAACCTCATCGAAGAGGAAGGTATTATTGCCGCGCTCTCATTCCTTCTTATCTTTTCTAACAAGATTGGAAAGAGAAATTTCCTCTTCCACCCACTCTAATAGTAGCGACAACCTGATTAGACAAAAGAGAAATAGACTTGGTTATCGATTTCGAAACCCTTACGCTGACGAGTAGTAGGGTGGGCACATCGATCATTTTAGCAAAAAGACACTAAATTGCATATCTGCGTCTTTCGTTCACCGGTGGTCGTTTTTCCAGCACTCGTTCGTGTTGGTAAAACGATGCAGACATGAAATGTGGCGTCTTTTTGCTAAGACGATCGAAGTGCCCCATCCTACTGACGAGAAATCATAACATCAATTCTTCAGGTAGCATCGTGTATGCATCAGAGGTCATCGAGTTGCTCCAGCCTCACATAGAGAGCAAATTCACGGAAATACGGGTCTTTGCACACTACAATCTTTTTATCGACCATAATATTATCTTGGAAGGCAAAAACTTGTCGCTGATGGCGCACAAGATCGAAGTTCTGGGAGAAGGAGAAGAAAACAAGGCGAGTTCGCCTGCAGGATTCTCCATCAAAGCAATCCGCAGAGCGGTTACACAATTACTCCACGGAGGTTGGACGAATGACAAACGCATCATTTGCTTTGATAAGGGAACCCTAGCAGACTGTGGGAGGCAAATAGGAATGGGTGCTTGTAGATCATACGCCTGACGGGTGTAAACTACGGAACAGAAAATGACGACGACAGTACTTCGAAATCTAGCAGCCAAAGCAGATTCGCCGGCGGTTTCGTATCATATTCATATTTTGATGATGGCGCAAGCTCTTCTTCCGTCAGGTGTGAATATTGAGTTACCTCGAGTTGTGTAATCGTGCGCATCGTAGAAATGAAGCAGAACGAGGTCAGTATGGGGAGCACGGAAATAATGGAGGCTCGTCCGGAAATCTATTGATCAGGCAAGCGATCTCAAGCTCTGTTTCTATGTAATACCTAACAGCACACTCATGATCAAGATAGGTAGTCACAAACAGAAAAAAACTCAAAAATGAATCCAAAGTTTTAAAATGCCAAATCCCTCTGTCATTTTCAAACCTTCATTTGTGGCTGAAAAACTGTCAATATTGACAGTTTTACTGTCGATGTTTGTCAAGTTCAAACTGAATGAACGATATTGGCAGTTTTTTTCTGTGTACATATCGCTGCTTCAGATGCGTCGATATATCACGCGATGATACCAAGAGACTGTTTATTGTACTGAACGGTGGCCATGGAGAAGACGGACAGGACGGAGGGGAGGGAGATGAAGTGGGAGATAGTCTTGACAAAATGAATCCCAAAGTGCATTCCGTCTCTCTGCGCTCTCATTCACTCGATAGTCTATGGCGAATAGACACGACTGCTCGATGAGTGCTCAGAATGACGAAATGCACTTTGGGATTCATTTTGACAACACTGGTGTGAGAACACTAGCCAGCTGCTGGACTCTTTGAATGACTGACACGGCTTCAGGGCAAGCCGGGATTCAATGACCCGCGTCATAGTCTTGAACGACTGAAGAAACTCTCACTGGAAGAAGTAAACCTGATATTTGTATCACATAATACGAGAAAAGCACTTACAATGGACATGTCAGGACCGGGTCCGAGGTTTTTGATCCTAATATGTATCGTTCGAGTTCCCTTGACGAGTGAACAAAAAAACTACCTTTACTTTTTCCTAAACGATATCCTACAAGAAGATATGGAAAAAAATACCGAAATTTGGGTGAAAAAATGCAATGTTTGGGATTTTCTACAGCAAGAAGCAGGCTTCTGTGAGGGACTTGCATACCCGCAATGGAGAGTGCTTAAGTAGTACATTGCACATGATTTTTACTAGACCTACTGGTTCAGGCATAAAAGTGGGCTGAGTCTACAAATATGTGACACCTTTGGAAATTCCCCCCACTTTTATGCTTGAATCAGTAGGTCTAGTAAAAATCATGTGCAATGTACTACTTAAAGGGACTGTCCGAGGCGCCGAGTATTGCAAACTGAAATGTCACTGTAGCTCCTTTGATTGAGCTTTTCTCTTGTTTTGAAATGAAAACAGGCTAACAGAGAATAAAGTTAGCACTTAGACCTAGGGACTCACACAACTACGAAGCAAAAACATAAATTTCCTTTTCATTCACGATTTGGTAAATTCATTTTCTACAGTGACTTTGTCAGTTTGCGATTCGGATCGGCGCCCTGGACAGTCCCTTTAAGTACTCGCCATTGCGGGTATGGATGTCCCTCAGTGAAGCCTGCTTCTTGCTGTAGAAAATCCCAAACATTGCATTTTTTCACCCAAATTTCGGTATTTTTTCCATATCTTCTTGTAGGATATCGTTTAGGAAAAAGTAAAGGTAGTTTTTTTTGTTCACTCGTCAAGGGAACTCGAACGATACATATTAGGATCAAAAACCTCGGACCCGGTCCTGACATGTCCATTGTTAGGCTGTAGCCCATTTTCGCGAAGGATCCCGGAACGAGAAGATATTACGAGAGGGCGCTGTGACCGCCGCGGTCATAGGGCCAGGTGCGCCGAAAATAAATAAAAATCTATTTTAGCTGAATTCAGATGAGGTGCGCTTGTTCATCGACAGGTACGATAGAATAGTGTACTTCTGCAAGCATCGAATGACAGTCACCGGACGACGAGGACAGCCGGGCGGACCGTAAGATATTATACATCCTAACTTGAGAACGGAATCCAAACAGAAGTGCACATTTGATTTACGACCGCTCCAAAATTAGAGTATAGAAATGTGCACTTCTGCATTCACGCGTCGAACAGATCATCTAATTCACTGCGAAACTGAAGCTCACTGTGAAAATTTGCAAAAAATAATCGCTGACTTAAAATATATACTTTCTGAGGCTTATCTGGCGGTTATGGTGGCTACGGAGGGCTCGAAGGCCGAATTGACGCCCGTTATGCGGACGAAAGAGACATACGGCTGCCGAATGTGAAAGCAAAGGACGGGTCGGACGGCAGTGATGGGAAGGCGGGGAGGGGTGGCATGCAGGGTAAGCGAATTTGAACCGTCATTGATAGGGTACAACAAGCAACTGCTCTGCTATTGTATTATATCGATCATCAGCAGGAGTGTAACAATTCTTTGCACAAGACCTCAAATATAGCGCAACTTTCGCGGTACGTAATTGACAGCCGACGAAAACTTATTTTCTTCGAAAATTTAATGGATATATATATTCTCCTTGCAGGCTGAATAGCTCACGCGCGAAATTTGAAACATTAGCCTTGCTCCGTGTACGCACGGGGTAACGGAGCCTTTTCCATCGGCTGTCAATAATAACTTTCCGAAATGCGACTCCCCCTTTTTGAACGCAGAGTCAATTTCAGGCTGCCACGGCAAGGGAATCTTCGTGGTTGCAATTCCCGGACAATCCAAATGTAGAGTGGAAAGTGGAGACTTTCTATTCAATCCGTCGTCGAACAAGGATTCAAAGTCTAAAATGAACATTTGGACGAAGATACCACTGCCGCCAAGGAGGAGGGAAACAAAAGTAGCTGCGAGGTTGCGGTTTCTTCTTTGCAGTCCTTGAACATACTTTATAGAATAGAATTCGCCTTTTTTTACACGGGTTCTAGATACATTTGATCAAATTTCGAACGAGATTGGACTATTTTAACAATTTAACGTTTGCGGTCCCTAGCTATAGCGCTTACTAGGCCTTCATGAGGTGTTTATTGCATGCAAAAAGCTGAGGACGAACTGGTCCATAGGAAAAGGAAGAATATCTTTTGTAGTCGCTCGACAATATTTATCCGCTAACATTTTGAGAGTGGCCTCGACACCAAGGGGTCGCCCACCTCCTATAAAGCGAATCAACGCTGACGCAGTTGTATGAGACTACGAACAACGATGCAAGGATCTCTTAGCGCTGACGCTCGAGGAGATGAAGGATGGGCCGGTGGGTCGTATTATTCGTGTAAACCAAGTTGACATACCGAATACGAAAACTTTTTCTTGCTGACGATTGTGAACTCATTAATTTGCGTACCATTTCATTCTTTCTCTGACCATTTGCCAAGATTATGAATAGCTTTCATATACAACATTCATTGAGTTTACATGAATCGTGCACAGTTACATAGTAGTGTTGTGCGTTTGAGTTTTGAATGATTGTGCAATGGGGGGAATGATTGTGAATGGTTGCCCGTTCAAAGAATTATTGCCACAGGACAGACATTCATGAATGGGGGGGAAGGGATAGTCTATCCCCCCATTCCACAACCATTCAACACTCAAACGCAAAACATGTTTACATAGATACAACGTTCGAAAAAAAGCGCTGTTGTAGGCCTTGAATCGAGACCATCGTTGGCGAATGTCGATGCATGTAACACGTTCTGGTGACCAAATCCGAAGAGGACTATCAAGAGCAAGCTCAAGAATATTTTCACCTTCTTTCGTTCCGATCCGCAGAAAGCAGGTATTGTACGTAACACAAACTTTCGTACAGTTTCAGTACTGTTCAGGATTGTCCTGTACAAACATGAACAACCTTCTAACTCCGTTCATTGGAACTATTTTGAAAAGCGGTAAACACGAAAGTTGTTCGCCTTTATGTGATGAGCAACTTTGCTGTTGATGATAAATTGATATATTCAACGGGAAACGAG
>JACMIF010001325.1:0-15655 GCA_014805445.1 Diplogasteroides magnus | reverse complement strand
TGAACTTGAAAGAGTCGGAATGAACCAAGTTATTAATGATTTTGACAAAAAATACAAAATCAGTACACCCAAAAATCACATTTTTGGCCACTATAATCGTATTTCAACTGGGATCCGGTTTTCCAACGTCAGTTTTGATACTCCAGCTATTCTACGCTTACTCTGTGAAGCACATGTGGCTAGGTGCAGTTTTACTATTTTTCGTATAGTCTTGGTTTTTCGATCATAACTCCGTGAAAAATGCGATTTGAGCGATCTGGTCCCTCAGTCGTGTTGCCCGTTCACTTGGCTACATGCAACAGTTGATAGTTCGATTCTACCTCTAATCTACGAAAAAAGGAGCCAAAAATCCAAAACTGGGGTCCGAAAATCGTGGGTCCGCCAAGTTTGAAAAACCGCGCCAGGGTCCCTTCAAAGAGAGGGGGTGGGTGGAGGCAGCTGTGGAGTGTGACTCAAGTAGACATACTACGGAAATAGTGGTTAGAGACCACGATCAATGTGTGAAGAAATATGCATTGAAAAATAAAAACCTCAGGACTTTCCGGCCAACCTAATAGTAGTAACGTAGAATATAGTAGAGGTCAGACTTCAATGTTTGTTGTCATAAAATAAGAGAGTGTCTATTCAGCTGCCTTTCTGAACAGAAGTTACACCTGAATAAGAGATGCAATAGTGCGATTGCAGAAGGACATGTTGGTATGTTACTACATTTCTCGTCACAAATATAACACGATAACGGTTGACAGTTCAAAACTGAAATTTTACGTTGCGTCCATTAATGTATTTGCGAAAATGTTATTAGCCAGAGCCCTCTGGATGACCGATCAAATTTTGCCGAGAACAAACGTCTTTGCACAATTTTATCGAAACATTCAGTGTGCTGCATATAAAATATGCATATTTTAATACCCTGTATCGAATTCCGTCAAAATATCAATGTGCCATCATATTTCGACGATGTTCTATTTCTCGAACATCGCCGAAATTTGTAAGGTTTCCGATAGTTAATCATGATAACAGTATGAGAAAAGGTTATATTTGACGACACCATGTTTTCTCAACGGAACTCGATACATGGGATCAAAATATGCTTATTTTATAAGTAGCACTCATACATGGGCTAGGGTCGTGCCTAACCGATTTTTTACAGGGTGGTCACAGGGGTCTGCAGGGTGGTCACATCAACGAAAAAATGAAAAATTTCCCAAACACCGTTTATACTGTTTTTTTCGCCCAAAACCACCTTAAATTTGATAAATGATGTTAAAAAAATTGATCATTTTTGCCTGCAGGGTGGTCACGTGATTTTGTCACGGCCGTGCCCATGTATGGTAGCACTTGTTATGAATGTTTTGATAAAATTGTACAAAGACGTTTGATTTCGGCATGATTTAATCCACCGCCGGTCATCCAGAGGGCTTTGGCTACTAAAATTTTCGCAAATACATTAATGGACACTACGCAAAATTTCAGTTTTTTTACTGTCAAGGGAGTAGACATTTAAAAAATCTGCAGGAGTTTTTTTTAAATCGAGATATCTGAGTGGAGAAGTATTGTCCAACTCAGTTTTTCCGACTTTCCTGTCACACAAGTTGTTCAAGCTGATCGAAAACTTGTTTTTATACTTATATTTTGATGCCCTATCGAATAGTATACAACACATGTGTTACTTCGAAAGTTTGAGAGATTGATCGTTGCACAAAAATTATGAAATCCCACCCTTGGGGATGTCAACCTGAAAGTTTCAGACTCTTGAAAAATGGTTAAATGTTTGTGCCATCACCACTTCTGGTTTATTGAGAGTCTATTTTAACAAGTGCATCAGTCATCTGAATAGAATAAACGGCCTGAAACAAATGGGTACTTCTGCTGATGCCCGGACTCTTCAGTTACTGTACTATACCGTACTGTATACGATCATGCTATAGTAACTACCACTGTACTATTACGGTAATCATACGGTAACCGACAGTATGCTTTAGTAACTTATAATGTACTATAGTATTCTACATCACACTAGTGCGGGCATCAGCAGAAGTTCCAAGAAATGGTTAATTTTTCAAGCATTCGCTAAATTTTGAATGAGTGATGTTAGGTATATATGTCCTATTGTCATTTGAGTAATCTTGGATGAAGACTGTTTGACTCGCTTCGTCGACATCTTAGATTGCCCACAATTAACGTATGTTTCCATGACATTATATTTTAAAACGCGTTCATTTTTCAAGAAATATTGTTTTGTGTCAATCCGTATGGGACTATGTGAAGAAGAAGGCCATTGCGTCATACAAGAAGATGAACAATTTGGTATACGAAGAGAAAAATAATAGGTGAATTGGTGAACAGGATTAGCCTTAAATAATGTAAGTCATGTTCATCTTCACTACTGAACAGGACTTATTTAAAATGACTCCTCTAGTGGACAACTTTTGATTTGCTGTGTTTAGACGCTGCAATAGAGTCGTTTCCCTATAGGAATTGAGTCTGGATTGGTAGGCGAACGTGTTGTCACTGCGCTTTTCTGATGATTTTCTGATGATCTCGATTTTTTGCATGCTTGTGATAGTGGCACTTAGGTAGGACTGAGAGAACACTCATCTACCATAATATCCCAACGTTTCCATGCACAGCTTCTTTAACAGTGCTACTTTGATCTATTTGGATATATTAGAAAAATCATGAAGTATACACTAAAGATTAAGTTAGTGCTACATGGTCTTACGAGGGATGTCATTGCAGAATGTTTGTATTTTTGAACGAACTCCACGTTGATACGTATACATCGAGTGATATGGGAGAAAGCGAAGAGGAAAGGTGATTCACATGGTGCAAATTAGTTTTGTACCGTAGTTGTACAGAATGGAGCGAGCACTTGTAAGAACTGCCAAGTTTCTTAAGGGACATTGGAAGAATCAAGGACTTGAGGTTAGTGTCTTCAACTTGGAAAGTGCACACACTTCGTTTAGGAACTAATTGTTTGTGGCGATGAAGCGAAAGCAAACAAATTAAAGAATAATGATGTCAATGTTATGTCACTCAAGGAATACATTGAAGGTATTGAGTAATGCAATCAATCTTCTAAATTTGTATTTAGGATTGAAATGCTCAGATAAAGACAAGCTGATTTCATATATATCAGTGTATGACAAGTCGTCTTCAGAGGGCCTTATGGTGAAGAATGAAGAGTTGAAGTTAAAGATGTTCATTACAGCTCTTTGATGAACATTTGTCCCATGCCGAAGTGATGAAGGGTATTTCAGAAGGAACTATTAAGAAAACCCAGTTTTCGGTATGTGCAAACAAAGTATGTTGAGGTATTTGTGATTGTTCAGGTTTCTCGAGAAAACTATCGTGAAGCAACGGTAATGGTTGATGGAGACGAATGGTTTATAACTGGAAGAGACTGTAATAGGGCAATTCATGGAGGTTAGACAGTATGAAAGACAAGACCGTAATGGACATTTGCGCCATAATGATGAAATGGGCAGTTGCACCGTGATAACAACGACAAGGATGGCGCATGTGTACATTTGACACTGGTTTCACAAATGTCCATGGCGGTCTTGTCTTTGACCCTATTAGACAAGATGATTATTCATTTGTGACTGTAGATACTGTGGCTGTTTCCCTTCTGCCTCAAAATGAATGGACTTGTCCCGCGAAGAAATTGTTATTGAGAGATTTGGAAGAAGGAACACTCAATGCAGATACAGAAGGTGATAGAATAGAAGATGAATAGGAATGAAGAAGTGATTGAAGAAGAAGAAGAAACAAATGAAGAACCAGCTGAAAAGAAAAGAAAAGTAGATAATGTTCCCACTGCTAAAGTTGTTGGTATAATCAGAAGGAATTGGAGAGCGTATTGTGGTATTCTTCTTCCAAGTACAATGAAGGGTAAGGAATGATATGATGGTTCTTTTTGTAATGTTTAACATAAGGAGCCCGTAGACATCTTTTTTGTCCCGCAGAAAGACTCATTCCAAGAGTTCGAATAGAAACTGAACAGGCTCAACAATTGGCATCTCAGGTTAGTTGTTGAGGGGTTGAGATAATGAAAGGTATTGTTTACAGAGAATTGTAGTTTCATTGGACTCATGGCCAAGAGATAGTAAATATCCATTGGGACATTATGTGAGAACATTGGGAAAATTGGGAGATCAAGAAGTGGAAACTGAGGTAGGTAGGACTAAACAAAGAAGGAGATTGACGTTATTCAGGTATTACTACTGGAACATGATATTCCTCATGCTCCGTTCTCTCAATCAGTACTTGACTGTCTTCCCAAGGTAAGTATCATAGCTATTAAAATGGGTTCTCTTTAAGGGCGGAAGACCACGCCACAGGGGATGGCACACAAACTGAAAAACATTTATACTTTCTGAAACTTTCAGGGTAGCATCCCCAAGGGTGGGATACACTTCAGCCGCGATTTCATAATTTTTGGTCAAAGGTCAAAGATAATTTTTTCAAACTTCGAGTTAACCCATATGTCGTATAAATTATACGACATATGGGTTAACTCGAAGTTTGAAAAAATGATCTTTGATCTTTGACCAAAAATTATGGTATAATCATTCGATAGAGAATCAAAAGTTATGAATAAAACCAAGTTTTCATCAAATTTGAAGCTTGTATGTTGCCGAGACAGCGATAAAACTGCAATTTCAAAAATTTTCACGCTAGTTTGAACGCGATTTTGTGAGTGCTTCTATACCATCTCGTGAAATTGTATGCATATTAGACCAATATATCCTCCTGGTAAGTTAGAACCGAGATCGAGTTACCACGAACACATGAAAAGTTCAAAAATGTTTGGAGTCGAGACCCCCTTTTGAGGGCGCTGGTTCGAATCCCGCCGGAAACAAACGTCTTTTGCACAATTTTTTCGGGACATTTAGAAAAAGTGTCAGCAAGAAAAGATGCTTGTTTTCACCCCTTCTATCGATTTCTGTCGAGAAAACTTGGTGTCATCGGACATCTCATTTTCACAGGGTATTTTTTGGCATGTTCGACAATCGGAATTCACGCAAATTTCGGCTATGTCCAAGAGTGAAGTGATGACCGATGACACCATGTTTTCTCGACGGAAATCGATAGAAGGGGTCAAAACAAGCATTTTTTCTAGCTGACACTTTTTTTCTGAATGTCCCGAAAAAATTGTGCAAAAGACGTTTGTTTTCGGCGGGATTCGAACCAGCGCCCTCAAAAGACTCCAAACATTTTTGAACTTTTCATGTGTTCGTGGTAACTCGATCTCGGTTCTAACTTACCAGGAGGATATATTGGTCTAATATGCATACAATTTCACGAGATGGTATAGAAGCACTCACAAAATCGCGTTCAAACTAGCGTGAAAATTTTTGAAATTGCAGTTTTATCGCTGTCTCGGCAACATACAAGCTTCAAATTTGATGAAAACTTGGTTTTATTCATAACTTTTGATTCTCTATCGAATGATTATACGACATATGGGTTAACTCGAAGTGTGAAAAAATGATCTTTGATCTTTGATCTTTGACCAAAAATTATGAAATCGCGGCTGAAGACCACCCTTGGGAATGCTACCCTGAAAGTTTCAGAACGTATAAATGTTTTTCAGTTTGTGTGCCACCCCCTCCACTCTTACAGAGAACCTATTTTAAGCAGAAAGCATACGTATAATATCAAGTTCCTTTAAAATATGATCTCTGTAAGAGAGGAGAGAAATGTTCACAGAGACGCGTGCATAACACATCAGTTTTTGTTGTTTCCCAAAAATGCTGGAAAGTATAACGCTTAAGCTTAAAAATACACGATTTATTTTCCTACTAGACAAACATGAAAGAACAACAATTGTTTGTGGTATAAAGTGCACACACTTCGCTTTTTGACTTATTTGAAATGATAATAGGATGAATGGATAGCTGATTTGAACGATGGCCGAGTGGATCTTCAACATCTTTGTATATGTTCAGTCGATCCTAAAGTGAGTGATAGATTGTGATTGTATATGGGAATGATATGCATAAGGGATGTACTGATATCGACGATGCTCTTCATGCGAGAGAATTGAAAGATGAAACACTCGAGGTTATCATGTCCATTCATATCTTCTTCCCTCATCTTCCATTCAGATTGGTGTCCACATTGCTGATGTTAGCAACTTTGTTCTTCCCAATACAGCAATAGACGAGGAGGCTCGTATGAGAGGAACTTCAGTGTATCTGGCTGATAGAAGGTATTCACTGCAGCATCTGCAGCAAGTATTGACTCATTCCAGGATTGACATGTTGCCTGAGCGACTATCGAGTGATCTTTGTTCACTTAGAGAAAAGGAGCAAAGGTATCAATGTCTCCCCTATCTCATTTAATCATCTTTGTAGATTCGCATTCTCTGTCATTTGGACAATGACAAATGAGGGAAAGATCCTGAGTAGTAAATTCCACAAATCACTAATCAAATCAAGTGCTTCATTGACATATGAAAAGGCGCAGGAAATGATTGATGATGGAAAAGATGTAATAAGAGAATTAGGAGAAGAGAATAGAAACAAATTGATTACAGCAATCTGAGATGACTGTTGGATTGAGAACGCTAATGAAAATATCTAAAATTCTCACTCAGCAAAGAAGAGCAAATGGAAGTCTCATTCTAGCTTCTTCTGAGGTATGTCTTATTCACTTGTTAATACTCCATTTCCATCAACTTACATAAAAGGGAATGTAATTATTGTAAAGGTTCGCTTTGAAATGGACTACAAGACTCGAACAGCAAAGGGAGTAATGGTGAAGAAACATTTGGATACTCATTCGATGGTGGAAGAGTTCATGCTTCTCGCAAATATAGCTGTGGCTGAGAAGGTACAATTGTATTGTATTGAAAAGGAATAGAATACAATTAAGATACTCACTGCATATCCTGATTGTGCCCTTTTGAGAAGACATCCCATACCCAGTGAAAGTAGTTACAAGCCACTTGTACAGGTTGGTCTCATCCAATATGTCTTCTTCCTTTCATCTCATTCCAATCTTTACATCAAAGTGTTGCGATTGTCGTCCTTTACTTCTTTTGATTCCTTTCCCCCACTTCTCCTTTCATTCAATCCCACACCTCGCGCATTTCCGGCCCTTTTTATCCTCCCTCCCCTCTCTCCTCATGCATACTGTCTCTAGGTGACCTCACTTGACTTGTCATGTTGCCATCATTGTCACCCTTCCCTTTATCCCATCGCCCTTCTCTCTATTATCCATCCTCTCGGGTATTCCATTCAATCTCTCACAATCACATCATCATTTGAACACGTTTACAGTTGCCTGAGAGAGGCTCATTCAACAGTCGCCCTCTTTTGCTCCCCTACAGTATACCCTGTATGTCATCGACCTCCTTTACAATTCTCCTTTCTTGGTAGTAACGATTAGAGAGGGTTGTGTGACACTTTTTGTATGTGGAGGCAGCCACCGTACCCAATCGCATAAGGACAAACAGAATAGTTTTTGTGGGTAGATACTGCAGACAAGATGTCTGAATGGGAAAGCGAGGTGAGTGTGGGGAGGGGGGAAGGGGTGAATAGAGTATGAGGATGGACATTGAATGAAGGGACAAATGAAAGGTTATGAGGCAACTCGTATGACATGCATCAATCATAATTGGGAGAATGAATTGCAGGCAGCGAAGAAGAGAGGCTTGAATGTCAATGCAGAGAATGGAAAGATGTTGGCAGATTCATTGGATAAGGCTGTTGATACAAGCAATCCAATGATGAATACTCTATTGAGAATGATTGCTACAAGATGTATGACACAGGCTGTATACTTCTCTGCTGGTTAGTAGGAGACACAACACACACACAAGAAGAGAATGACATTCAGGGACTATTCCTGTTGAGAATTATCTTCATTTTGGATTGGCATGTCCCATTTACACTCACTTTACTTCTCCCATTAGAAGGTCTCCTCTCTTTGACTCTCATGATTGTCCATTTGTATTCCCTTTACAGATATGCCGATCTCGTTGTTCATCGTCTCCTTTTTGCTTGTTTGACCAAGAAAGAGATTCAAGTTGGACTTCTTGATCAGAAGAAGATGAGAGACATTGCTCACAATATTAACTACAGGTTTCATTCATCCGCATCTACTCATTTCATTGAATCTATTCAGACACAAACAGGCCCAATATGCAGGGAGAGCTTCCATTCAATTAACAACTTTGTGCTACTTCCGAGGCAAAACAGAAGAAGCGGATGCTTATGTTGTTGGAATCAGAAAGAATGGAATGCAGGTTCCATATTCTCCCTTTCATCCCTCCACCCCTTTCCCCCTTTTGTTTGGTGATGCGTGTCGCTACTATGCATCCTTCCCTGTATGCCAAAGCTATAACACAAAAAGAATCATCTCAAGGTTACAGTAGTATTGTACGGATACGATTGTTACAGGTCTACGTCCCAAGATACGGTATCGAAGCAGTGATTGTACTAAATGGTGAGGGAATAATAGTGGATGCTGATGAAGGAAGAGTCACTGCTGGTGATGAAACTATCAATGAATTGGACAAGGTATGTCACTCTGTACAATGTATTGATTATCTTTTCGATTGAGGTTCGAGTTGTGATCAAAGTGAACGATTCAAAGAATGACAGACCTCGGATTGAATTACATCTCATTTCTCCCTCTCTTCCCGGTCTTTCAATTGACTTTGATTTGTCTATTGAACAGGGAAAGCCCAAGTGAATCAACTTCTCTTCATTTCAACTCTCATTTTTGTTATCGTTTCTTGTTGGTTGCCTCAATTGTTATCCGTCATAAATAGACAGTGAGTCGTTCTCTCTCCAAAGGTGCTCAACCAAATGGGCTTTCTCGTTGATTCCTCCTGGGAGATGCTTAGAGATGGGAGGGAAGGAGACAGAGTGGTGCCCATTTGGACGCCCTCTCCTCTAATTCACTTATGACACAGAGATGGAAGAAACGGACAGCTTTATGTACACGACAGTAAGGTGCGCATGAGCTATGAGAGAGGGAGGTAAGGTTGAGCGGTGGACTGGGATGAACGAGGCCAATCACACATTGGAGATGACAGATATCCAGGAGGAAAAGTAAGAGGAGGCATTGGAAGAAGTGATGAATCTTAAATGAAGATAATCATAATGTATAAGACGAATGGATACCTGTAGATGGTAAAGGAAGTGTTGAGGGAAGTTTGGGATGTGGAAAGAGAACTGATTCTCCCTTAAGGTACATGTAATGAGTGATAGGGAATGGCATGACACTCACATGTTTGTGAATCCATTCACGATGTTTTTGTTCAATGCCAAGGAGATCATTAATTGAATATGAAGGACCATTAAGACGACAAGAATCAGATTGAATAGAAGTAGATGTTGAAGGAGAAGAAGTGATATGTGTCACTTTGTTCCTCACAATCCGATTGATACTACTAACTGATGGGACATTGTCTGCATCACAAACTCCCTCACCCAATAGTTTCTCTCTCAACATTGTCTCTTAGTCAATTCATACAAAAGTGACTCTTACCGTATTTCCCATGCGAACATTGTAGGATTAGCCCTCTTGTAGGCTGCTATACAGTCGACAACTCGAGATGTTGCCACCTTTGGTTTACTTCCACCAATGACTCCTGAGAGTTTATGTATACGATGAAGAGAGTCTTCTAACCTGGACGAATACTGCCTGTCTCGTAGTATCTTCCAAGTATTTTGGATACACATCCATGACTGACTCTCAGTTGTCTAGAAATATCACAAGGACGAACTCCCTCATGGGCAAGAGCCACTATTCGATTCCTATGATACAACTTAGTGGGATGAACATAGTCAGCAGAATACCTTATATGATCAGGAAGAGGTCGTCCATTCACAAAAACACCACCTAGTTGATTGACTCCTGTATGACTTGAATTGGCATCCGTCGATATTCTCCATCTTGAAAGGTATTGTCGATTGAATCAATGGTAATAGAGAACCTGGCATTGGAATATGCAGCACTCCCATAGCCTCTCCATACATCCATACCTGTCAAAGGACTCGCTTCGCTGGTCGACCAAAACGAAGTTCCGCCCCCTACACTAACATCCAATGAGGGATAGGGGCGGGGAGTGCATACTCCAATGACTATGGTCACAACCGGCAATTGACCATTCCAACACGTATACTCCAATCACGTCGGCAGTTCTTTTATGTTGTCAACAAGCTTTTATATTATTAGACATGTTGTCGTTCACATAAAATAATTTAGATTAAGCGAGAATAAATGCCCTTGTTCATGATGTAAATGCAAATGATAATGAGTCACTAATGACACGACAGCGTTGTCAGACTGAAGGAGGGGGTATTGCCCATAGTGTATGAGAGTGGAGGAATTGGAATACACATCTGCATCAGTACATGTGACCTTTGGTAAATATGCTATTTTATGTCTTGTATACGAAAATGGCTTTTCTATTATTCACTTCTAATTTTTACAAAGTTCAAAAAGTTAGGCAATAGAGTAGGGTATCCCTAATGTAGTGTGTGAGTAGGGAGTACGTTATTGACAGCCGTTCATTTCTAGTCGTCTAAGTTTACTCAGAGCGGTCGTCTCTCACTTCGCAAAGACGACCGCTCTGAGTGAACTTAGACGACTAGAAATGAACGGCTGTCAATAACGTACTCCCTACTCACACACTACCCTAATGGGACGTTATTGACAGCCGTTTAATTCTAGCCGTCTAACTTAATTCCTAGCGGTCGTCTCTCCGAAGAGACGACTGCCATTAATGAAATTAGATGGTCAGAAATGGACGGCTGTCAATATCGTTCCATTAACGACATCCTACAATAGAGTGTAGATTGTAATAATCTCATCAGCAGAGATAAAACTCGTCGCTACAATATTGCTTCCAAATTGAAACGCTACAGCCTGGAATCAATTTCAGGCAAGTGCAAATCAAGGTAGTTTCCTGTAGTCTCCAATATGAATGTCACGCTTTGCGACTCTTATGTCGCGCAGTGCGAATAGGGCCGTTCTCTATTCACAAAAAGTCTTTTTTTAAAGTTTTTAAATTTATTTATCACACATCAAATTTATATCACAACATATGAGGCCGGTCGCCTACTGTTCGACCATGGTGTAGTACAAAAATTATTCATGATTTCCGATGTGGCTGAAATTTTCAGGGACGTGAGTTCAACCCAAAAGATGACTGCTTGCCGAGTTAGAGTGCCCAGAAATTTTTTGCCGTTTGCTGCAACATCCCAAATGTTGGTACGACTATATCTTCGCTAAAACGTAAGCAAACTCCACAACCAAGTATACCAATCGAGTCCTCTTGAGCTAGAGAATCTCGATGAATTATTTGTTGCCCTCGGGCAATGCAAATTTTTCGAGAAACAACATAAATTTCCTCATAACTGTCGCGAGAGTGATTTCCCATGAGATTTGACGATATCAAAAGATGCGCCTTGAAAAATGCTCTTGAACGATATTTATTTTGCCAAAATCGAAGGTCGGATCTGTTGACCGTTTTTGGCATTTTCTGTTTTTGACACACATTTCGATGACATTTGCAATTTGTTTCATAGTAAAATCACTCATTTTACTTCTTTCCGTAGCGACTCTCATTCATTCTGTGCTAAAATCTCTAAAAATCCGTCAGATTTCTCATGCAAAATTGAATTGTGGCATGTTTCAGTGCATAATTATGATAAACGAACTGCTCTCGTGAAAATGAGACTGAGGAATGTGATTGACGGGGCCGATGCAACAAGAATTCTATGAAACACATCGCGAATAAGGCCCAAATGTAATCAGTAAATGCCAAAAACGGTCAACAGATCCGATCTTCAATTTTGGCAAAATAGATATCGTTCAAGAGCATTTTTCAAGGCTCATCGTTTGGTATCGTCAAATCTCATGGGAAATGGGATAGCCTATTTCACGGCCCCGGCCCGGGGCCTATTTCACGGCCCGGACTGCGTGGCAGCCCCAACAACACTGATTGGTGGGGCTGCTACACAGGGGCTGCCACGCAGTTTTTGTGTGTGGCAGCCCCACCAATCAGTGTTGTTGAGGCTGCCACGCAGTCCGGCCCGGGCCGGTGGGCCGTGAAATAGGTCTTTCGGGCCGGGGCCGTGAAATAGACTATCCCATGGGAAATCACTCTCGCGAAAGTTATGAGGAAGTTTATGTTGTATCTCGAAAAATTCGCATTGCTCGAGGGCAACAAATAATTCATCGAGATTCTCTAGCTTAAGAGGACTCGATTGGTATACTTGGTTGTGGAGTTCGCTTACGTTTTAGGTAAGATATGATCATCCTAAATTTTGGTCGTGCCAACATTTGGCAATTGGCAAATGTTGGCACGACCAAAATCTTTTGGGTTGTACTCACGTCCATGAAAATTTCAGCCAGATCGTAAACAATGGATTTTTGTACCACCCCATTCGTGGTTGAATAGTAGGCGGGACCGGCCTCATACAAGAGTGAGGAACACGTGCCGTAGGAAGAGGCGAGGAATGGGAAGCGCTGAAGAAATGATGCACAACTTTCTCACGCAAAATTCGAATTATTTTGCTCTCGAAATACGGATTTTTGATGCCAAGCGCAGGTAAAAGAGCGGTACAAAAACTCATCTACACACGTGTAAATGAGTTCATCATACTGAATTTTGAACTCTTTCATCTTCGCTTGAAAGTGTTATGGTCCGTTTAATGTTCTATTCTTGCTTTTATGGTCGTGCTGCTGTTGTCGAGTAGAATATGCTCATCAGCATATTCGATTCAAAAACATACATCACAGAAAATTAATGGAAAAGGGTCAATCAAGCAAATAGTGAGATTACGAGTTCATTCATGTGAAAACAATAAAATGAAGTGTAAATAAGATGGAATAGATTGAATCACTGTGGAAGATTCTTGACCCTTGAGGGAGCTACAAGATATAATCCTTCTTCAGCAACTGCTCCAATTGGACCATAATCAC
Organism: Diplogasteroides magnus; assembly: GCA_014805445.1. NCBI lineage: Eukaryota > Metazoa > Nematoda > Chromadorea > Rhabditida > Diplogasteroididae > Diplogasteroides > Diplogasteroides magnus. The sequence goes on along the minus strand of JACMIF010001325.1, from coordinate 2,704 downwards.
AATCTGCACATGTGAGAAAGCGTCGACCACCAGTAGAATTAGTGAATCCAACATTCTCGAATGTGTACATATCAGTAACTGACCACCTAGTAGTATCATACTAACATCAACATTCATTATATCACTACAAACCATCCTTCCACAACCTCAATCTCTGTTGAATCTCCATTCGATTTCTGCATTGGAAGAGGTAATTCAATTGAATGGCCATCTTTCCAAGTTGAGTCGGACGGCCTACAACACGCAGTAAACGGTATTAACGTAGAATGAAAGAATACCTAAGAATGACGCAGTTGCACATTGGACATACTATCTTGTCCGGATTCCTCTGCACTTCCTCATTCATCTCCTACAATTGGATTATCAAAAAAGAACGAGCACTGCCCCTAATTGTAAGCTCGAAAAACAACTTTTATCGTGAGCTTAGACATACAAATAGTTCTTTTGGATGTGTATCAGTTTTGATCGAATGCAAAAATGTAGTCTCGTTTACTGCGCCTGCTCAATGCTCAGAAATTTTGGATTTGGTTCTTGAAATGTGCACTGATATCCAGGAGAATGGATAGCAAGATCGATTACAGGTAGAAAGCGCTAGAAAATTCGGATTACCTTTGTTGTTTTCTGGGAAGACAACGTCGATTCTTGTGAAGGTATCGATGAGCTCATTTTTCAGCTCTATTTGCTTGCGCAAATCACGAATTGTCTCTTGTTGATGTAATTTGCAGTTTGTTAGAGACTAAAAAAATACCATCAACTGACAACTGAAAAATAGCATATCTACACTATTACAGTTTTTCCACTAGCTCTATGAGACAACCCATATTTTTACATATGTTAAAGGACCTCGGTGAATGTTCAACTCTTATAAACTGTAAGCGCAGTTCGATAGGGGTGGCGCTAATGTGTTATTCTGCCAATAGAATTTGGATTAAAAAAATTCTACGAGGCAGGAAAGCGTAAGAAAGACGCATTGTGCTTCAGGCTATTTGCGGGAATTCAAAAAATATTTTGTTTTCCGCGTCTCAGCTTTTCTTTGCGTTGAGTGACCTCCAATTGCATTTTTTCACCCCGCATTGATTCGCAAGATTGCAATGGCTTCACGATAATAAAAAAAAGGTTTAGAAATGTTCACACAACGGGAAATCGAAAAAGTTCAAAGCGAAAATTGTGATTGTTTTCTTATCGTAATCGTGTTGCGCATCAGGCAAATAGCGTTTCTTCATTTTCCTAAATTATTCGTCAGAAGGGTCCTTTAATGATGGCATGTCATTGCTCTCGACCCAGGGCCAAGCTGTATATTATGACACATTATTTTGTAACAAATACCAAAAATCGGTCATAAGTACTTTAGAAAATTGCTAACAAAACTGCAATCCCACAACTTTTGTCATCATTTTTTTCGATATACACTCTGTCTATCCAGTTTTGGCCCGGAATAAAACGGCATCCCACCAGAGGCCGTATTCATGAACCTCCAAATTGTATAGTTTTCCAAAAGTGACGTCGTTTGAGTGGGGCGAGGACGTGGGGCAGACCGCTTTTCCTACCCAAATGACGTCACGTTTGGAAAACCATATAGTTTAGAGCATTCATGAATACGGCCTGAGAACCTACTCCACTATATCAAGGAAAACGTGTTACATACTTACACTCAACACCGATTTTATTTTGTTTATGTCGTTGAGAGATTGTTCGAAGATCTTCAGCTTTTGGTTTAAATCTGCTACCGCTCCCTTTTCGCAGCTAAATAGAAGTAGATTGGGGAATACAACTAACATACGAAAAATGTAGAAAAGCATAGTCGATCATTGAGGCCATGAAAACAGGTAAATTTGCTCACAGAATTCTGGATCTATGGTATGTTTCTGGATCTGTGTCGGACTATTATAACCAGAATAAAAATGTGAACACTAATTTCTGATAATTATTTAAAAGTACGGGGGCAAAGACAAACTAACGCAGTGACGAGATTATTCAATGCACTATATGCACTGTCGACGTGTTGTTGCTGCTGCAGAACGACACAAATATCTTCAGAAACGTTACCACTCATACACAATACTGAAATAAGAAGAATAAAGTTCCTAAACATCAAAATAGCTCAATCTATCAAAACTAGAGACCGCAACGGAATAGCGTCATGGCGCTAACGGAGGCCGTATGCAAGAACATTTGCCCGGCAAAGGGTTTGCCTCGGTAAAGCTTTGCCGCGGCAAACCGTTTGCCGGGCAAATGGGTTTGTCGAGATGCAAGAAAGAAACTTCTGCCGGTAAAGGTTTGCCGGGCATACGTTTGCCGGTAAAGCCTTCGCCGAGAACTCGCTGGCGTATTTCGCGTGTGCACGATAGTTTTTTGACTTTTTAAAGATTTTCAACTCAAATTAGAGCGGCACAATGTCGGAAACGTTCGAATTAAATTCTAATTTTTTCCTGGAAGTAGGTATGGGCCCCCTTCTGTCTCTATTAGGTCTGAAAAAAATTCGTAATGGTTTTACAGATGCATTTCGTCATGATGTTTGATCGATCATAACTCGTTTCAAGTTCATCGTAGATGGCTGGGATAGAGCTCATTATGTAGCAAATGTTTTTGCTCTTTAATTTTCTAACTGGGTGCATGATAGTATCTGTAAAGGCACAGGAGATAATACAGGTTGGCTTCGAATATGGGCACTTTCATCAATTTTTTTTAAAAATGTCCAAGCTGG
>JACMIF010001324.1:0-24735 GCA_014805445.1 Diplogasteroides magnus | reverse complement strand
TTTACCCTAAAACCAAGTTTTCAGGCCATTCGCAGAAAAACTTTTTTCTCATTTTCACCATGACCGGGGTACATGGGTCAAAGTGCGAAAAATGAAGTCCTGGGGATCAAAGTGGCATACAACACTGTCAACACCCTGCATCGGGTAGAGTAAGAAAAACTTAGTCTTACAGCTACGCTTGCTAAGGGCGCCAAGTTTCACTGGAATGAACCAGATCTACTCCCAAAATTGGGGTGATCAGACAACTTTGGCCTCATTTTTCTCAAACATCGAGTATTTTATTTTTTTTCTTAAAAATATATGTTATGTAGAATTGCTCCGGCTTTCAAAATCTGGGTAGATCAGCATGAGCTTTTTTTTAGAAATTGATAGTACCGATTATTCGAGTCCGACCTGGTATATCTCCGTTACCGTAACAGATACGGTCTTGCACCTTTCCCAGCCCGTTACAATGAGTTTGAGGCGAGTTATGAGCGCTCCAACATCATGACGAAATTCATTTTAAAAGGATTGCGTAATTTTTTCAGACCAAATCAGTACACGACGTTCATTGGGGCACCAATACTTACTTTCTGGAAAAAAATCAGAATTTAATTCCAAAGTTTGCCACCCGGTTCCGAAAAGGTCGATTTTAGCTTGAGATGAAAAATTATCGCGTCTTAATATTTGTCGACTATCTATAATATTAATTTTTTGTTTAAGATTCTCCTGAACTCTTCACCAAAGAACATCACGATTGTCACCCTGCGTGATTTTATAAACAACGCCAATCTGAAGGAAATGGTGAGTTGAAGCCTAATAAGGGTGAAAATCAAAAATTTATTTTGATTAACAAGATTTTGTGAAAAGCGCCTGCAATTTGGTGGAAAACCGTTAGGTTCTTGTATAATAGATAATATAGATTGGGATATCATCATATTCCTATTAAACTCGAAATTTATTTATTATGTTTTAAAATATTTTGAGAATCCTGTTTAGCCTGAATTTGATGTTGGACCCAATGAATCTGATGACGACTTCGACTTCAGTGGGACCTATAGTTTAATTTTCTCTTTCGGAGGTGGCAAGGTGCACGTTGTACTGCATTTCTTCTTCCATCTCTGCGAAATCATTATGAGCAACAACTAAATCTCAGTCATCGCTAGTGAAATGGCTTTGGCCACGAATATCTTGTTGCATTGTTTAATCTTCAACCAATCAGCACATCAATTTCATGTCTTAGTATTGACTTATCGTTAAAACTTTGTTATTCCTCTATCTAATGTTTACCCTTCACAGCAATAAGTTCTGTTGATGTTGCTTACTTCCAATCTCACCCTGTACTATTTAGTTTCCCTTTGAGATTGGTTGTTAATTGTTAGGAAGTCATAAAGCGTTATTTGTCTCAATTTTATGCCAAAGTGATATTGGAGTTATTTGAACTCTTCCATACCCAACTTCTCATCGCGCATATGCAATTTCTCTCTCGTTCTTTAGTAGTTGGTATGCGTGATAACATATGATGCCCCCCTTTAAGGTCAATGGTGGGGTGGTGGTTGCACAACAGAATACTGTAGAGTTGCTGATCTTTTCGCCTGAATACCGGGTGCAAATTTTATCTTTTTATTCGCTGTCTCATATCAGAATGGCCGACAACGATTCGCCACTGCCTGCCGCGTCCATTGATTCGTTGTCGACGGAGGTGCAATTGGACATTTATAAACACCTGGAGGGTGTCCATAATCCTGATTGAGATGAGAGTGGGGGATTTGTATGGAATCAGACAGAATATATTGATTTACGCGGTGGGGAAGCGCTGCGTAGACTCCGCTTATGGCTTCTATTTATAAACGACATTCAAAGTGACTATGGGTTCTTTTAGACAATGTTAGATTATTGTGGAAGTCAGTCTCCTAATGCATTCATGAACATTGTGCTTGCCTCCAGGTGCGATCTTATCGTGTCATTTTTGCAGCCAATTTATAAAAATTCATAGAGGTATGCGGGTAGAACCGGGAACATGACATATTGGAACTGACCATTTTGGAACTATTCTGCAATTGTGATGAGTGCAAAAGTATTTCCGAAATGTCACGTTCCCTAAAAATAAGTGTTAAGTATTTTCTTGAGGATGCTCTACTCGAGAGTGAATCTCAACTATCGCACTCCATCCATAGAGGACGATTTCTTTCTCAATGCAGGAAAGGACTTGATTGACATTTCGTGGAGGTTTGTCGTTGGTTTTATTTGCGTGATTGAATAGGGGTGGGGGGGGGAGTTCCTTGGCTCTTATCGATCACAAAGTGAATAAATACGATAGATTGAGCTGAACAGGGACGTGCATGAAGCGTCTTTGAGCTATCGGGATACGGTCTTTATGTGTCATTAACCCCTTGTAGTACATCTCGAAAAAAAAAACATTTTTCAGGTTTTGCGTCGTAGTTATGTGAATCGAGATATTTGACGCCAAAGTAGTCTCCTATGAAGACTACCACTAGCTTATTTGGATGGGTACTCCAGATATGTCTATGCACTTGATGTTGCCATGCCTAAACGGCGTTGTGTCGGAACTGGGAAAGCGGTGGACTGGAATTCGATAGTTATTTTGACCGATGGTAGTTCTGCTCTGGATTTGTAAAAAAAATTTTGTTGCTATTTTTCGGATTCATAAATCTTATTATACTGATAAGTCTTATGTTGTCTTTTACCTTGGAAGTTCGGAATTTACAAGTCCAGAGCCGAACCACCATCGGCCAAAAGAACTATCGAATTCCAATTCACCGCTTTCCCAGCGCCACAACGCCGTTTAGGCATGGGAACATTAAGTGCATAGACATAGCTGGAGTACCCATCCAAATAAGCTAGTGGCAGTCTTCATAGGAGGCTTCTTTGGCGTCGAATATCTCGGTTCACAGAACTACGCTGCAAAACCTGAAACCTGGTTTCGAGACATCCTGAAGGGGTTAATGACACACAAAGACCATATCCCGATAGCTCAAAGATACTGCGTGCACGTTCCAATTCTTAGTCGCCCATTTCCCGTGACGGACGCCCAGCTGACAATTCTTATGGGCAGAAATGATCTTTCTCGAATTGACCTACGCAATGTGGAAGGTATCACATTGGGAGGTCTCCGTCAAGCCGTCCAGGTATGCTATCTTATTTTTAATTTATTTAACACAGATCTTCTGAGAGAATGGAGCAGAATGAACAGAGGGGTGCTACAGCACTAGTCGCAAATCGCAAAGAAAACATTTCATCCTGACTATATCGACCACGCTAATCACGATGGTATGCTTCGTTTTGCATGAAAATGCTTCATTGATTATATATGCCCTCAGGGCATTTTCGTCATTTTCTCAGTTATGGTTGTTTTTGACCCTGCTGCAATGACTGGAGGTCTATTCATTTCACAAGCTATTTCTTTCGTAAGTGCACATCATTTGACTCACGCCCTTGCAAATGCCCGGTGTCGGAATTTTTCTAAGTTTTAGCTTCATCTGTGTAGCGGACGACAGTATACCACTTTTATTTCTGAGAAAATTACTGTATATAGATTTCGATATGGAGTTTCCAAATCCCTTTAAATCTCACCGACATTAATGCAAATTTTTCACAGGAAAAATAATTAAAAGTTAGAAAAGGGCAAAAATTGAAAATTTGCATACATTACCATACATCAAAATTGAATGGCAGCATCGCCAATGAGACCTCTAACACCTCCAGTCATTGCAGCAGGGTCAAAAACAACCATAACTGTGAAAATGACGAAAATGCCCTGAGGGCATATAAAATCAATGAAGCATTTTCATGCAAAACGAAGCATACCATCGTGATTAGCGTGGTCGATATAGTCAGGATGAAATGTTTTCTTTGCGATTTGCGACTAGTGCTGTAGCAGCTGTTGTTTCACTCTCTGAGAAGATCTGTGTTAATATCAATAAATGCCAGATTCTACTCGCTGCCTCGTCGAAGGACGTTCGTCTGTCATTTCGTCAGGAGCATCCATTCGGCGCCGAATTTGACATCTCCGAACTCTTGGTATGTTCCTTTTTTGCAATAACGGGCCTGAATTGTTCCCAGAACGCGTACCAATTTATGTTAGAACTCAACTGATTGTGAGGACTTGTTCCTTCCACGGAATTCAGTTCTCCTTAAGGAGTCCGTACCCAGTCGCCTTATTCCTTTGATTCCTGCTCATAATTGATTTACAGATGCCAATGGATTCGGAATCGATTGTCGTGGAGCGAAAAGACAGTTCACTCAATCAGTGCAACAATCGATTACATACACTTACGGCTATAGGAAGACGACGATGGAAATAGATGTACTGCATGACCACTCTGGAGTTGTCGTAGATGTGCAGATTGTAAGTGAATAGAGGAGTTTGCATTTGTTGTAGCTGAAGGTAAACATCGATGTTGGTATTTCTATTTGTATTCATGTGTAGCCTATCAATTGAATGCGTATATTGTAAGTTTCAGTAGAGAAAAATTAGAGATTAAGTTATTCGGCTACAAAGTGATTAGGTGAATAGACAGAAATTATTCACACATACGAGTGGTAGCAAGGTGGAATCATGTGCCATCGATGTACTATATTTGTGTAGCCCATCAATAGTTGTAAGTGAATAGATGAGAGAAAGACAACCGCACGATGAGTATTTGTTTTACTATGATGGAATTGACGAGATGAACCGCGTATTGGCGGCACATCTGTCCATTTCGCTGCTATGCTGTAAATGTTCACGTCACTGTTGTCAGTCACTCGTAGATTTGTTTCCTTAGTATCATTTTTGTACTACTCCATTTGTATGCAAGATTGTGCTTTCACTGTGTTTACTGGTTTCGAATAATTTTGCGTTACAGCATGAGCTAATTGTGAAGGAATTCCATCCATTATCGCCTCTTTGTGAATGACATATTTTTATCGCTTGTCCAAATTTCAGAAGCTCTTAAAATTGAGCAGAAATTGATCGGAATGTGCATAAATGTGGAGAATGCGCGCGTGATCGATACGGGTTTTCGGAACCATCATTACTGGTACTTTCTCTCTTCTTGCATTGTTCAGGTTTACGGTCTCGATGATGCGGTCTTTCTTTTTAAATAACGGGTTTTGTATGCGCGGCTGAAATTGTAACGCTTTTTATTCTTCCAGAACAGTGGGAAAAGACATGGGTGAACGGGATGGTAATGGTAATGCCATCAGAAATTATTTGTTTTTCCCGCGCTAGCCACGATTATTGTGGATAGTTTATGATTGCTTCGTGCCGCACTTTTTGTCACTCTTACTTCTCGTATCGACGCCGAGAAAAAAGCAATTCAGGTACTTGTTAATAATGGGCGTTATGCTTAAAATTTGTTTTGCTGTTATTCATTTTTTGCTTAAGGTTCTCCTTAACTCCTCACCAAAGAGCATCACGATGCAAATCGATCGTGAGTCTATTGACATAGACAGTCTGTAGGAAATGGTAGGTTGAAGCCAGTATTGGGAGAATGAATCCCAAAATGCATTCCATCTCTCTGAGCTTTCCATCACTCGTTCGTGTCTATGTCCCAGAGACCAACGATTCAATGAGAGCGCAGAGTGACGGAATGCAATTTGCGATTCACTATTGCAATGGTAATTTTTCATTGATTATGTGTACTAATTGTTGCAGATTCTCCTTCAATCATCTTCACCAAAGGAAGTTAAGCTTGAATTTACAAGGAGTGGTTCCTTCCGTTTTTTCGAACAACTATTAGCAAAGGTTAATTTTCGCATGAGATATGACGATTATTTCTTATCGCTCTGAGCTTTTACATTAACACATATTTATACGCATTGAGACAATAAACTAACGATCGTGATGAAATATATATTTTTTAGAATAAATGCACATAGTCGAATTGAAGAAGATATTTATCAAAAGATTTGAGAATACATTTAAAACGATAACATTGAATTTTATTTTATTTCCATCAGTTCAGCTCAAATTGGATGCTGAATCAACTGATTTTGTGGAAGGAGACAGGGCTGCGCGCAGGCCTGACGAAAACGTGTTCGTTTATGGAGGGGGAAAGGTGAATGTCTCGGTGTATCGCAGACAACGCTCTATTCGCATAGTTAGTCGATAATTGTGAATTTTGGCTAGTGGAGTGACTCTGTTAATGAATATATTGTTACACTGTTAGTTCTTCTTCATACTTGTTGCATGTATACCGTTTTCTGCCTAGCTTCTCTTTACTCCTTTCTTGATGAACTTGTTGTACTTCCATCATATTTTAAACCGTTCCTCGCCAATTCCAATTTCACATTTGCTTTTCACGTCTAGCCGTTCTGTTTATTATTTCCATGGTATCGAATATCTTGGTACATTTTTTTCCATGGATATTAGTCTCTGTCCCAGTATCCAGTATCTTTTTGTACAGGCTTTTGTTATATCTCTGTGCCTAATGTTTACCATTCCCACTAATGTTCTCTTTCGATGTCGCAAATTTCCACTATCACTCCATCCGTTTTCTTCCTTTGTTTCCTCATTCCGAATCTATGATTTACGAGTCATTCCGTTTTCCCATGATGTTGGCTGTTAATTTTTACTGAGGAATAAAGTATTATTTGTTTTAATTGGATGTCAAAGTGATCATCTGGAGTAATTTGCACTCTTTAATATCAAACTTCTCATCGTGCAAAAAGTAACACGCCGTTAGAAAGAGTAGGTAGGGACCATAGACGATTTTTTTTCAAAATTGTCCAATCGGGTCCAAATTTGACTTAGACGTTGGTCAAGTGTGTAAAAGTCAATATCCGAAAAAAATCATATCGGTACCTCTTCCCGTTCGCGCGCAATACCGTCTGGCGCCGCCACAAAAGAGTCCACCTCCCCCATCCCCCAGAGGAGAAGTTCGCCCTAATGAAGTGGAGTTGACCCACGGATAATTCATATTGTCCATTGATGATTGTGATCCCTTCATCATTGGGACTCCCATCAGGGCTGGGCGTAAATGGATTTTCGTAAAATTTATGTTTACGAAAAATTAACGAAATTTTTTTTCGTAAAATTTACGTTTACGAAAAAAACGTACGTAAATTTACGATTTACGAAATTTATGAAATTTACGAAAAAATCGTAAATTTCATAAATTCGTAAATTCGTAAACGAGCAGCCCTGGAGGCAATGCTCTTGGCTATGCCCACTGGCCTGTCCTCTGTCCTTATGGCGACAATGGATATTCCTCAACTTAACCTAGAAAATGGGAAAACATTTTAAAAACACTCAAAAAACATAATTTTCGCAAAAAAAATTTCGTGAAAATGTTCGTAAAAATGTTCGTAAATTTACGTTTACGAAAAATTGACGAAATTTTTTTTTCGTAAATTTACGATTTACGAAATTTACGAAATTTACAACCGTAGATTTCGTAAATTCGTAAATTCGTAAATTCGTAAACGCCCAGCCCTGACTTCCATCCATCCCTCTTCATTTCTCGCTCTTCCCACAGCCTTCTTCATTCATGAATAGGACCAGGTGACAACCACGTCACCCTACCGTTAATGGCATTTGTTGTGCAATCTTGATGCGCTGTGCGGACCCACGAATTAGGCAGCTTAGTTATGATTGTATTATCGTCCTTTAAATCCTTTCCATTCCATCCTTTATATTTCACTTCGTTGGTTTTTTTCTTAAATTTCGTAATTTGAATGTGTCGAAATGGGTTTCTTTCAGTTTGCTGAGGAACATGGAGTCGTCCGCCTCACTCGGAGTTCCTGCAATCAACGATGACAGCAGCGACGATGAAATAGTGAGTATTTTCTTTATTATTTTGGAGAATGTTAGAAGATTGAGAAAATTATAGTTTTCAGTTGGCCTTGGTTGTTTCTAACTATAAAAAAATGGAATGGAATATTTTTGACCGTTTCGCGCTCTGCATTTCGCTGCTTGCTGCAGATTCGACAATGGTTTCTGCGGATCGATGAATAAATAGTTATTGCCACTCGGGCTCAATCGGAAGGGTGGGGGTACCTTTCTGATACAAACGGACGCATTATTTTCTTACTTTTTCTGTTTATCTCATCACGCCATAAGGAAAATAGGGGTTGATATTCGAAAGTTGAGTCAAGAGAGAGAGAGCAGATGGATTACTGTTGCAGATGCTGTCGCATCGAGAGTCTCGTCTGCTTTCCGCCCTCATCAACGTGCGCGACACAGTAGTCGACGTCATCATGGACAATTATGAGTGAGTCATCATCTATCTATTACAAGACAATCTAAGCCGGCCCAATATTCACTGCCGAGTTCATAACAGGGAACGCATTGTGATATTTCGAACCTCCCCAATCGCGTCGGAGCGTTCATGTCTCATTTCGATAGACAACCGCTCGCAGGAGACTGGGGAGGTTGGAAATTCTATAAAGCCTTTACTAATCCATAACAGTCAAGCATATATACGCACAAACATACTGTTCTTATAGAAAAAAGAAATGATTTTTCCATTGAGATCAGCAAACGCAAAGAAACGTCGATGAGCTTTTTATATCATCGATTTAACAAAAAAAAGATCTATCCAGGTCGATCCGAGGCAGGCCCATGCAAGACAACCTCCTTCGACAGTACTTCATCGATCGCTCCAAGCTCTACGTTAACGAGTAAATTCCCACGATTCCCACGGTGGGATGAAGATACTTACTTACACACATCACAGTATCGAGCAGGGATAGTGGTAAATATGTATGGCATATACTGGTTCTGAAATGCTCCAGAAACAAATTCATTACGTTTGCATTACCGGAAGGCGTATTCTTTTGAGTAACTTCGCGAAAGTGTTTTTACTAACAACTAGCGGTCTATTACATGGCTTCTGTGGGCACTTAACCAGTGTACAGTATACTACAGTAACCTACATAATGCTTGAGTCCGGGCTTCAGTAGAAATTCCAGCGATCGGAAGTTTATGTCTAGTCTAGTTTTACTCCTAAAACCATCTATTCAGGCTATCAGTCGCAAGCCCACGGTGGACGACGGCGAGAGCAGTGACGAAGAAGAGGTCAGAGATTTTAGCGCCTTTTTCAAATATGAATTTGTTCCTGATTCAGTTATTGTGCAAGAAGGAGGGACATCTGCTGACAGCGGTAGAGAAAGCGAGGAACGACGTGGTGGCGGCCATCCTCGATCAGTACCAGTCAGTTTTATATACAAGTCATTCGAGAAATACCTGATTCAATTTTAACTTAATATCGGTAATTGACAATGTCATAATTACATGAGTAGGATGGCATATTGAGCGTTGTCTATTACAGGAAGTCTAGTGGCAAGAGTGCCAAGATTGAGGACCTCGAGTCGCTGTTCCGCAAGATGCCGACTCTCGTAGCGAAGAGGTACCGTAATCTGGTCGTTACCACCCATTCCGCATTGGCCATTTTAGTCTCTTTCCCGCCCATCGTCAGCGCGCAAACGCTATTCGCTCGTGAGTATTTTCACACCAGATTATTTTTTATCGTCTATTTTTCAGAATTCAGCCTCCGTCTGCACAATTCAAGGAAAACTTGGCAAGTATTTTCATGTCTACCTCAAATTCAACTGGTTTTAAAAATACTCGAATACTGATGTTAATATTGACAGCAGAAGATGAGTGTCCCAATCTTCGCGGGTCCTGTGCTTTGTGCTTTTGGAGACCGTTGGGGGCTAGGCACGTTAGTTTTCAGAAATTCGACTGACTCGCGAACCATGCCGGTCGAATATTTATTTTGCGTTAATTCCGGGCCGATCTCTGTAATTTTGCTTTTTCCATTTATAGACGTACATATTCCTCCCCTTCCTCCTTGCTCCAGACCGCAAGACACGATTTTTGATGCTTATTGATCACTGTTTATTGAGGATCCGAGAACTGATTCAACCACGACTATCGATGACACGACCACTGAAGTGAACACCTTCGGACTCTCCGCCAATCCTGCCTCAACTTCACCCAAGTCTCAGTTCTTATTCGCTGAGGGTACCGTCAAGGTATGAATGCTACCGTATTCCCAATATTTCAAGCATTGATTTTCCTTTATTTGGCGTGGGCTTGTTTCTTATTTCGGTCCCAGTGATCGATTTTGCATATTAAAAGTGGGGTTCATCTCCATGTACATCGAAAATCTACCTTCGATCACCTTTGCGTTTCAAATTCAGTAGCATTTTTGGATGAGCATTTATGGGAAACTTTTTTGGTGCCAAGCTAAGCTTTTGAAATGAATTATCTACAGTAAGCCCGATATTGATTGACAGGCGGAACGGGAGAATCTGTTACATGAGGAGAGGTACAATAAGCAGAAGGAGGAGGAGGAGAAGAAGAGGATGGATCAGAAGAGGAAGGAGGATGAGGAGAGGGTGAGCGCACTTGAAGAGGAGTCAATGAATTGCATATATTTGTATAGGCAACATTTACAGTTCATGGTACACCGTCTACGAATCTAAAAAATAAATAAAACGCATCCTTTCCATCTTCATTTGATCACGGGGATTTGACAGCTCCCCCTAATCAAATGACGATGGTTGCCCGGCAAAGCGGTCTATTGAATTACATACGTGATCTACAGACTGTTCGTCGTGAGTTGTCCTCTATTCCACTCATTCCCGACGGATGTGATAATGCCATTGATGGAATACAGAACTTCCAGTCCGTTTTCGAAGCCAGGTCTCTTCATTTGATCATTTCCCTCTATTAGAGATCGTCTAAAGAACCTCTAAAAACTTCGAGGTTCTTTAGACGGTCGCTACTCTCTATTCACTGGGCATCGCATTTCGGAAAATAAGTGCATCATTTGTCGTCTCTATTCTTCGGGTACCGGTTGTCTTTCATTATTAGTGACAACCGCTTGCTAAGTATAGATACGACAAACGATGCACATATTTTCCGAAACCGATCCCTACTATTCACATACTTTACAGTAGATGAAGTGTGTTTGATTGCAGATACGGTACGGTACAGAAGGATAGTTCCATTCTGATGCCTCAATTCTTCGTTGGATCCCTTGCAGATGCTATGAGAGAAGCATTCGTGTGTCCTGAGAGGTCCGTTTCTGAAAGGTCGGTCATTCTGTGCAACTCTTCATACTTCCATCCTCTATTTAACATCCCATTTCTAGACAATTGCACTCGAAAGAAAGACCTCCATAATCATATATGGGCACAATCGTGAAAAAGTACGAAGTCACCTTGACCAATTTCTGCGTTAGCCGCTCTGCGAAATATTCCTATTTTATGTGGGAGGCACTCTGTATTGAAATTGTATGCACAATCCTTGCCCTTGCAAAAGTGTGCAAAAACGTATTGAATTGTCTCCAGGAAGCCCCTCGCCATCTACCTTCACCACGATAATGCTGTAGGCACACACATCTTTGCGGAAATGGTTCTTTGCCAATTTTGATTTTACGGAAGGAATAGTATGAAATATGAAGTATTTCCGTTTGCATATTCGTTACTTCGCAGTAGCGTCTGAATCGGAACAGCTGTTCTGGGGTCGTGTGCACGGAGCTCATTTTTTGTTATTTTCCTGGAAAATCAGCTCCATACACACGGCCCCGGTGTTGCACTATAATTCCCATTGTGTACATTGGCTGGAATTGTACGAGAGATCACTGAATGAAGTTATGAGTTCAAACACAGCATTTCACCGCCGGACATTTGGCACCGGGCCAAGAATAAAAGTTGAAGTTTGGCACTTCGGGAAAATTTATTTGTATTTGGCAACGTGCCGAGCAAATGTGTCCCTGTACAAAAAACGACACGCGTGAATTTAAAAACAAATTTCTACCGTAATTTTTTGGTGCGAGCCTCGTGTCAAACTCATTATCATGTCACTCGCGTTACACAAAACACGCAAGTAATTAGCTCTTATTTGCTGTAAACATTTAAAAAATAGACGGAGCGCGCGTAGTAAGATCATAGCATGCGCATGCCAAGGGTACGCCACGGACACGGTTCCTATACGTAATTTGTTGCTTGGGCGATAGTGATCGAGGTAACGACGATGCTTTGCGCGATGCCATGTCAGCCTTGTCCAAGTGTTCACACCAGGGACAGAGCCATAACATTTTTCATTCAGAATATGGTGGGTTCGATGAGAAAAATGTTGGTCTTAACGAGACGAAGTTTTTTGCGTTGACAGCAACAAGAAATATTCACTGCGAAAAAAGTCATGTTGATAGTCGTTGTCGTTGTGCCCAAGTGTATTCGTCCCAATTTGATATAATGTGCATGCCAGCCTATCGCACACGACCCCTTGCACATTTTGAGTTATGCCTGAAAATTAGCGCTATTGGCTCCGTAATGGTGAGAATACAATTACTGCAACAGTTGTAGTCGAGTGTAAGGTAACACAGAGGCGAGAGAGAGCGGGTAGAGGTTTATCAGCTGGGACTGAGAATGAGAGAGGGGGATCGAGCGGGGGACTTATAAAGGGGGAGAATGATCTTGTGGTCTTCCTCCTTGCAATTCCGCACGTCCACTCGTTGTCCTTGTCTCGTCTTGCACGGGGCGTCGGGGTATGCAGAGTAGATGGTCCGCGGTCCAATCAGGCGGAATACCGTATAATGGGGGATATCGTATCCTCACCCAACCGCAACATTGAAGCATGCGAACCGTAGATTCTTCGCCGATTTCGCCAACATCGTGCAAGGCATCGTCGTCACCTCGATCACTATCGCCCAAGCAATTATTCAACAAATTACTTATAGGAACCGCGTCCGTGGAATGCGCATGCTATGATCTCACTACACGCGCTCATTCTAATTTATTAAAATGTTTACAGCAAATAAGAGCTAATTACTTGCGTACTTTGTGTAACATGAACACTTGAATCCTTTATGGTACGAGATTACAGCTCCGAAGAATATAGAATTCGCACAAACAGTGATTGCGTGCTTTCGGTGAAATCAAGAAGAGAACTTCGTTTCGCATGCTTCAATAATGCAGTAGTTGTAATCTCATCATCATGGCATCAACAGAGTTCATTTTCAAGCACAATTCAATCGTTGAAAGAAAATTTCGTGACATTATAATGAGTTTGACACGAGGCGCGCACCATAAAAATATGGTAGAAAATGATTTTTTTTTAATTCACGCGTGTCGTTTTTTGTACAGGGACACAAATGTCCGCCTCTCGCTAAGGCTTACAATTTTTTTTTACAATTTTTTTGACATTTTTTTTAAAAAGCGTTTTAATACCTTTAGCTTTGAGATTGTGCTTGTTTCAATATTCATTTACATCAACAATTACCTCTATTTTGCAATAAAACATAGCCTTTGCTGCCATGTTTCGATTTTAACTGAAAAGGTCGTTAGGCGTGAAGCCTACATTTCATGCGCATTTTGTTTGTTCCCATCTCTCCTGAGCAAATCTAAGTGACGAGTGCGATGCTAATATATCAAATCGAGTCCCCTCTTTCGAACTAAGTTCGTTTTAGAAAAATCGTACATTGCGCTTGTCGATTTATGCCCGTTTTCGTGACAAAATGCTGCATCGCACGCATTCATTGATCATTATAAACACGTTACAGATAAATCTAAGTGGTGATTCCGATGATAGTAGATGAAATCGAACCCGCTCTTTCGAACTATGATGGTTTTAGCCAAATCGTACATTGCGCTTACTCAATTTATGACCATATTCTTGACGAAATACAGCATCGCGCAACTTTCGTGATTTTTATGAACGCGTTACAGATAAATCTAAGTGATGATTGCGATGTTAGTAGATGAAATCGAGTCCCCTTTTCAAATAGAATTGGTTTTAGCGAAATCATTCATTGTACGAGGTTGGAAATTGCCTCTTCAGCGAGAAAATGCGTCGGAACTCAAGTTCATATATTTTTTAAAACACGTTGAAGGCATTGTCAAGCGTTCGTCTGATAGCATCATATTGTTTGCGAGCAATATTAATGCAAACTGATGGATTACGGTAGCTCATTTTTTCATAGCATCTTTCAAGCTGTTTTTTGGGTGTTAGTACTGAATTTTGTTAATTCGAATCAGCACCATCGATTTATGGGGAGATGTCATAGTTTCAGAATTTTTAGCAAGCTCGATTCAAAAGTCATTGCGGTCTCTACGCTAAGCTCTCAAACGCTGTGTCAAACCGATTTGACATCACCTTAGCCTGGTTTTTCCAATAGTAAAGAAATGTCCACTTATTCAATACGGAAAATAATAATGGTGAAGAGAATGTAATTGTTACATTTGAGGTGATGTGCGATAAGTCCGTCATCAATCAACTCAAGCAATTCGTTCTGTGGCCATGGGACATGACTGACAAGGCGAACGAACTGAAAGCAATCAATTGGTTCGGAGAGAATGGACTAATAGAGGCGAGATATCATTCTCATTCGAGTATAATTATGATACTGTAAAATCTGGCTACAGCTGGCATAACACGGATTGCTAATTTGTTGTGAAGCAATTCAACGCAATATGATATGTTGTTATGTTATTTGCAGGTGTCCCAAGTGGTTGAGTCGTGTCTCGGTGATGTGAACACACTGCCCCTTCTACTTCTTTTATCGAAGGAAGAAGGAACTGTTCATCTTGTTCATATGTGCAAGGGTAAGTCATTTTGTGAACTACTAAAGATAAAAGTACTGTAGTTTCCGGAAAAATATAAAGAGAGATTGTTTAGGAGTGTACCTCGTGGACCTTGTGATGGAGAAGTTGTTGCTGACTCTGGACGAGTTCGCACAGGCCATGGTGAGGCTATAAAGCTAAAACAACGGTTAGCTTCTACTGGGTTCTCTGCGCCGTATTTTTATTGGGGTGTTCCGAAAGTCTTAAGACTTTTTAGATTTTTTGAAATATCTCGTTGGAAACTGAGTTCCATTTCCAAATAACTGTTGCATAAATATGTTGAGGTGCACACATGTTTACCATTAGTGGGCGATGACGCCACTCCTTCTGATGACGTCATGGCAGTCGATTTCCCAACACCAATTTGACCACCCAAAAACGATCTCATGTCACAACTTTTTTCTAAGTGGGCGAATATTCGATGTTAGATATTCTAAAAATATGAAATCATTTCCCGAACAAACTAACGTTGTTAGGGCTCATGTCCTCAATCTAGAAGAAAGTTATGGCCAAAAAATCTTTTTTTTTTATTTCGAAACTTGCAATTTTGATGGCACCAAACTTGTCATGAACGTAGAGGACGACAAAATAAATATTCTGGTGCATACCATATAATTTTGCGCAAGTTCATTCATAATTTATAACCAAAAATGTTTTTTTTCACACCAAGAAAAATCTAATTTTGGCTATAACTTATGAATGAACTCGCGCAAAATTATATGATATGCACCAGAATTTTTATTTTGTCGTCCTCTACGTTCATGACAAGTTTGGTGCCTCTCCGATCAAAATTGAAAGAGACGAAATGTTTAGGTTTTTTGACCATAACTTTCTTATAGATTGAGGACATGAGCCCTAACAACGTTAGTTTGTTCGGGAAATGATTTCATATTTTTAAAATATCTAACATCGAATATTCTACCACTAAGAAAAAAGTTGTGACATGAGATCGTTTTTGGGGGGCCAAATTGGTGTTGGGAAATCGACTGCCATGACGTCATCAGAAGGAGTGGCGTCATCACCCACTAACGGTAAACATGTGTGCACCTCAACATATTTATGCAACAGTTATTTGGAAATGGAACTCAGTTTCCAACGAGATATTTAAAAAAAATCTAAAAAGTCTTAAGACTTTCGGAACACCCTAATAATTGGGTTTTCATCTCTTTTCTCCATTACATTTGATTATCTTCCCTCTTCGTTCCCTACTCACTAGGAGGGACTACAGATGACAAACCATCTTCTCCCATGCGTTTATTAGTTCTTTCATTATTCACAATCTATTGACGAAAGAGGAGAGCTCGAGGTCGAGGGCAATGAAAATGTGAGAAAAGAAAGAAGAGGAGGGGAGGGAGCTCGGCACAAAAAACGGGACATATTGAGAGAGATTTGGCGACTTTCAGCGCCCGGAGATTGATTGGGAGACCCAATGGGAGCAAATGTGCCGGGAAAAGGAGCGGACGAAGAGGGAGACAAAGCAATGGAAGGAATACAAGAAGTTGAGGGATCAGAAGAGGAAGGAGGAGGAGGAGGGGGTGAGTGATCGTGAAGTCTGTGAATTGTAATTGTTGAAGGCAGAGAGAATGGTAAAGTGCATTCCATATGTCTGTTCTCTTTATCGCGTAGTCATGTCAAAAGCATTGGAAACGACCGGGTGAATGAATGTCAAACACGCTAACATATTTTTTTCTATTTCCTTTTTCTTTAGCCCATTACTATGCCTGTTACTACTGAAGTTTTCAATTTTGGTTGTATTCGTAAATTTTTTTGTAAATATTGCCCAGTTCTGTTGTATTCGTAAATTTTTGTGAATATTGCCCTGTTCTGTACATAGTTTGTATTATAAAATATGAGAAGTTTCATTTTGTTACAAAAGTGACTGAATTATGTGAACTCTCCCATATCTAAAGCGTTATGCAATTTCAGCACATGTTATATTCAACCGTGCCTGTCCATGCTATACTTCGTGATTCTGATCTTCGAAACTTGCATTTGTGGTGCTAGTCTATTTTTATTTTTTGGGTAATTTGATGCATTACACTTTGAACCCTCGATTGATCAACCCTATTGTCAATAGTTAGTATAATCAGTCTTCGAATACTTTATTCTTTATATTTGCGATCCTCTCCTCTCCTATTGCAAAATATGTTTATTGGTGACAGGCTACGACGAACGGTTGACACTAAAAGTGCTATATGAAATCGGGTGGCGGGGTTGAGTCAGGCTGCTCTGACATAGCTTGCAATCCCTTCATCCCCTCTTGCAAAGATTTCTGCATATATTCATGAATTCTGCGAAGTGTTCATTGTTTTTTTAATACGTCATTATTCCATGGTGGAGAAGCGGCTCTCCGCATCTACCACTGTCGCATTTTCTCAACTAGAGCTGTTAGTCGAGCAATCGTTTCGCACACGGTAATTTTCAAGATGTGTTTTCAAGGAATCGCATGGCTGACCAAGGAGCGGCCACTTTTGGATCGGGTGGAGGCGATTCGTCGTCCCACGGAGAGACGAGAGGAGTCGCCGGGAAGGATTTTGAACCGATTCATCGTGATCTTCACACTCGTAACGATGGACTCGACAAGAAGGGTGCGAACATTGCTTGTTGTTGGGTTTCATTGTATTGTCATCCTTTCAGGCTCCTTCGGCGACCCTGTCAAATACTTGGTGAATTCCGTCAGGATCATTTCCGACCTCAACTCGACCGTCTATCAATACCACGTTGGATTCGAACTTGAGATTGACTTCAAGCAGGTTTGCTTTGCATTTTTAAATTCATGAAAATCAATTTTGATTGGAAATTGGCTATTTTTTGAGCATATCTCAGTGCGGAAGTAAGCTAGAGGAATTTTGACTTCGTTTTTAACATATGAGAGCGCTAAATTAGTCAGATAAATAAATTGAAAAATAACTACATCAGAAGTTCTCAAACAACCTCTGATATGCCCTATTTACACGCATGCAACTATGCTTTCGTTTAGATGAGAATCGATGTCGTCCGCAAACAGTGTCACGAAATCACTGGAGAATTCACAATCTTCGATGGAATGATACTGTATGTGCCCAGATGCATTACGGCCGAGGAGGTAAGTTCGTGAAATTATTTCCTCTTTTCAATATGATATTCAGAACTTCACCGTCAAGCACCCTCTGACTGGCGAGCCTGTGAAGGTGAACTTCCGCCTTTCCGTGACCTTCGGGCCCAATGATCCACAGGTCATCAACTTCTACGATCGACTGATGCGAGTGTAGGTTGATAATGTCATGTTCGGAAATTTCTTTTTGGTATTGCAGGGCATTCATGAAATGAGGTTTCGTGCAAGAGCAGCGCAAATTATCCGACCCCAGGAAACCGCGTGAAGTCAAGAATTTCGGAGTTGAGGTGAATTCTTTGACAACTTTGAATCTTCGTCAACTTCTGAATATTAGATCTGGCCTGGGTACGAAACGACAGTTCATATGTGCGAAAAGGAAATGTTGTTGTGCATTGAGATTCTCCGTTCATGGTTCTCCGAACTCAGAGCTTCTACATGCAGGCATGATTTACGATTCTTTATTCTTGTAGTTTTCCGTTTAGCTCAGGGAAGAGTATTATCGAGTCAATGGCAATATGGATATTGTCAAAGTTAATTGTGACAACACGTACACGGGACAGATAGTGCTGACGCGGTTAGTATCTCGAATATGTTGAATTTGACCCAATTTGTGTTATTTAGTTACAATAACCGCATGCTTCGTCTATCTCGCTTCGCCTGGGACATGAACCCTCTCTCAACGTTCTTACTTGCGAGCTCCGGCAATCGGATGACCTTCAAGGAGTATTATCAATCACAGTACAACGTTGTCATCACAGATGACAATCAGCCCCTAATTGTACGTTTCAATCTTGACCACGTACATCATTTTATGTTCAGATTTCTGAACGAAAGCCGATGCAGCCTGGAGAAAATCCGCAATTAACATATCTGATTCAGGAGCTGTGTCATATGACCGGTTTTACTGACACAATGAGGAAGGACATCAAGACGACGAAGGTTTGCGACGTTTTTATTTATTTTTATCTAGCGTCCATTTTTCCACAGGCACTGTTGAACTTCACCCAGTTTACTCCAGAAAGCCGTCGTATGTGGGCGATCCATTTCCTGGATGCACCCTAACTATAATTATCATCGACTCCCCACATAAGATCTCACTAGTTTCCACAATCATCAGCTTCAGCCGCAGTAATGAGGCGCGGCGCGATTATTCGAAGTTGGTCGACTTGCGCTTTTGACCCCCTCTCTACCTGTGTTCGCCCTAGCTCTCGCAGTTGAGCTACCTCAAAGGAGTCAACAGAGAAAATGTTGTCAATTGAACTTCGAATAAACATCAATCTTCTATTCGCTCAACTCTCAATATTCGCGGAGATACAGCAAAAATAGTGAAATTTGTCGCAAAAATTCATGGATTTTGTTCATAGTCATGAAAAAACAGCGTTTTTGCGTACTGTGGTCGTGTTTCAAACCGTAGACTGAACTTTTGTTTTAATAATACTCCTATTATAATCTATATATTGTGAATATTCAGAGACTTATCCCTCAGCGGTCATCGTCAAGCGCTCACTAAATGGGATTTTGTACGACTTTATGTTTTTCTGAATGATGAATTCTTCCGAACTGCAGGACAAGGAAAGCTGACGATTGATGCTGTTATTGAAACGTAAATTTTAAAGCACAAATATTACCTGTAAAATATAATAAATGCATTCAAATTAAATATAATACATTGGCACACATTCTTTTTAGAATCCCATTTGCCTGTACTGCACCGCAACTGATGAGCGGATAGTTATAAATAGTCGCTTGAAGGAACAATTTGAATGAAATTAATCTAGCCGGCTTTTACGGTTTTACTGCACAAGGAGTGAGAAGAGCAGTGGATGTGAGTGGATAAAACGCATTATTGTATTGATAGTTTTTACAGGCTCTCCTCCATTCTTCACCAAAGAACGTCAATCTGACGTTGAACGGTGCAGGTGTAGAAATTGACGAAGAGCGGTTGAAAAGAGCTGTTAGTGAACTTATGTGAATGTAGATTTGAATAATTATGAATCTTTTCTAAAGTACTGTGTTCCGGAACACTTTTCTTTAAATTTTGTATATTTTCCATTCAAGGACAGCTGCCACAATTCAACATGGCTACTCACAGCTGTCAATGAGCAATACTCTTATTATCAGCTGTAAGTAACCACTTTGTATTGGCTCTGCTGTCATTGAGCGTGAAAATATACAAAATTCAAGGAAAAGCGATCCAACATAGTACTCAATCCAATAAAACGGAATTGGGTGTTTAGCTCGAGTTGGGTGCAGAATCAACAGACATTGAGTTCGTTCAAGAGGAGAGCGTCGTGTCTTCCAAATACCATTTCACCTGTGGAGGTGGTAAAGTGAAAGTCGAATTTTCATCCTTCGGTTCAGTATGGCCATTGGCAGTAATTTATGCATGCGCAATCAGTAGATCA
This sequence comes from Diplogasteroides magnus, assembly GCA_014805445.1. Classification (NCBI taxonomy): domain Eukaryota; kingdom Metazoa; phylum Nematoda; class Chromadorea; order Rhabditida; family Diplogasteroididae; genus Diplogasteroides; species Diplogasteroides magnus. The sequence continues at coordinate 4,680 of JACMIF010001324.1, read as the reverse complement.
AAATTTTGCCAGTGAATTAGTTCTCTCCACGAAATTCTTGCCACATCGGTAAACCTAACGTTGACTTTGTATAAAGATAACAAACAATTTCTGCTTAGTATTCACTTTTTTTGGCCTGTTGTTGGTTTTCTGTGTGTTTTACCATTTCCCCAAGAATTTTTCAGTGTTTATCGGTTTTCTCCACAAATTTCATGCAAATTCTCGAATCAAAATACATTGTGAAATTGCATTTTCCAGTGAAATTTGACATGTAATGCAATTGTACTTTACAAGCGTCCACTTCAATGAATCTAGACCAATCATAATCATGCCACTACTGTCAATCATTCAATAAACGCTGGCACTGGAGTGAGTGATATTAATCACTTAAAAGTTACGAACGTGGCCTTAGGAATAGGTTCGTGAATTACCTTTTCCTGTCATTGCAAGTGACTCACTGGCAATGCCTGGGAATATGAAGGTCACCTTTCAATTCTTGTAAGTCAGTCGGTTCTTCCCATACATTCTGAAGTGCATCACGAAAACGAATGAAGACTGCTCAATATGTATATGCGCAATGAATCGTCCAGGTAGCATAATATCACAATCAATTTAGTATTTTGATAGGGAATTTCTGGTCGCTCTTGGAAAAATCCCTTATTCAAAACCTTAGAATACAGTCTTCTATGACTTTCACATAAAAAGTTTGCTCCAGCCTCCCGGAGCAAAGATATCAAATGACTGTGGCATCGATAAATATTTAGGGAAGCATAAGTATACAATCCATATTTGAGCTGGAGCCTACTGCTAATGATTCGTCGGGGCTTCTGAAAAACCACTTTGGATAGATGATCCGTAATCGTCCTCGAAGACTTGGACACCTGAAAAATGGATAATTATCGGCTACTTAGACAGTCATTTTTCCTTTGCTCGTGTGCAGGGCGGTAAAGTATTAATTTTAAAAATTTCATGGAGATTCGATAACAAAGTTATGGTCAAAATAAAAAGTGGTTCCAAACATTTTACCTATACTGTAAGATGAAATGAATGATTCTAGCTCAATGATATAGGTATGGGTATGCAACAGGCACTGCCTCTGGTATAGCCTCGGACATGTTTAGTTTTCGTTTTTGGATTCCCTATGGTATCGGACATGTTTTCCAAATTGATCGGACATATTTTCCAATTCACAGTGAAGAAGATATCATTCGTCTGTGTCGAATGATATCTTCTTCTTTAAGAAGTGTCCATGACGAGAAGGATGAACGACCAGTTGTGCTTTCTTTACTGCATGGCACCACAGGCGCACTTCCGAGTGCCAGTGATACAGACGAATGCTATTCCGCTCCACGATTTTATGCATACGCTTGCAGGAAGCTCCAACGCTGTTGAGAATGACATAGTTCAGACCGTCGCAACTCTGGAACAGACAACATAGTGGAGTCAATAAATTGGCCTACCGGCTTTATTCTATGCTGGCATCGGCCGCATCTCAATGAGAATTCAACTGCACTAAGTCCTCCGTTTTCTCGTCCAGAAGACGGGTGTGCGTCTGGAAGTTCAATCTATGAGAAACGCCCCCTTATACCAACTAGGGGTTCTAAAACGGTAAATTTATCGTCATTCTTCTTCGGAGCGCGGTTATCTCATTCCAATACAGATCACAGCGCGCCGGAGAAGAATGATGACAAATTTACCGCTTTTGAACCCCCGATCGCAACCTCGTCTGCTTCGTGCTCCAGTTGATGAAGCGCGCGTCGCATTTCGAGGCTCGATCTACAGCTTGAAACAGCGAGTACTGAAGGGATTCCTTGACATATTCCTCTATCCCAACAAACAAATCGTTTTTATCGGCCGTGAAGTGAGTTTCATTCACCGCTTTGCCGCACTTGTAGCAATTGAGTGTCTTACAATAGTCACAAACATACATGTTGTTGACTTCGTAGTAATCCTAAACAGGGGTTTCTGTTAGGATGCCGCATGCCAGTCTTTTAGTGCATTCATCATGTCTCTATTCTCATAGTCAGTGGTGTGGTTGTCTATAAAATGTAGACACAGCCGCACCTCAGAGAATAGAGACATGACGAATACACTAAATAACTCGCATGCGACAACTTAGTTTCTGTGGCAAAACACCGAAGCAGATCGTACCCTGACATATGGTCTCTGGCATGATACACAGTATCTAATACGTTGTCGCGTCAGTTCGTCTTCTTCCTTCTTCCTTCTCTCCAACTCTTCATCTTCAACATCTTCCGATCGGCCTAGTGTGAAATCCACTATTTGGATCTCGCTATCGCTCTCATCGGCGTGGATTATGACATCTTCGCCGTTAAAGGAGCCAGAAAGGAAGATTGTTTTGCATGCACGTTCGTTATCACTTCTCTCCATTCCCACACTTTCTCATCGTCAGAGCGGTCTACTCTGACAACGAGAGAGCAAGGGAATTGGATAGAAGTGATAACGAAAGTGCATGCAAAACAATCTCCCTTTCTGGCTCCTTTAAGTTCATTTGGCTTCAGCGATCCTGAGATAGAAAAACATTTCACCCCATAAGATCATTATGCTAACTAGGGAGCAAGCATTATGGAATTTCTAATACTAACCGATACAGCCAGACTGTGTTCCCGATCTGCTTCTCGACTGCTGAGCATCGTCGTGGTGCTCAAATTCAACTGATAGGTTGGGAATCGTATTTATTAGTAATCAGACACTGCATTTTTAGTATTAGATCTGCTGGAATCAAATTCATCAGAACAAGCAAACAAAATGTTAATAAACTATGACGTAGTCACATTTTGTATCTTATCTTGCCGTAAATCGGGATACATGGTGATGGGAATTCTGACAAAGACAATATTTGACTGGATAATCACATCATAACGCACGAAGTACGGTCATCTTGGTGGAAGTCCTCAGCAATCAACCTCTCTCCCTCCATTGCTGCGTGCGTTTGATCATCATTGATGTTCGCTTCGTTGTGTTTCTGAATGTTACTGCTCTCAAATAAAAGCATCCATTGATCATACATTCAAGTGCTGCAGCACGTCTTCATCCACCACAACATTCGCTTCTTTATTAGTATATTCAACAGAATTCCGAGTCCATTTCTCTCCTCTCTTCTCGAGAGACTCCGATGCATCATGCCAGCTGAATGAATAATGAATGATCGCAACGTGTTACCGCATTACTTTTCCTCGGGTCCGACGGCGGATGCTTTTTCAAGTGATGTGAAATTCGGATGTTTTTGCTGCTCCTAGAAATCGCCTATATGCTAATAAAATTAACTATAGTTACGTCGTCCACTTGCATGTCATCTATGATGTTCTCTGCATGATGAATACCATTCGAATCCACGTCCATAGGCTCTGGCTTCTCAGTCTGTGCTCTTTGACTCATTGATGATAGTCGCATAAGCTCGAACAAATTTTCTGCTTCTGAAGATCAAGAAGCACACTCATCGAGACGGCTAGCAGGCTCACCAGATAACTTGGACTCTGGTTCTCTCCGTTTCAATTCGTCGTTCTTGCCTGTTTCACGTTCAGTCCGAGGGAGGCTGCGCGGTGCATATTCTCTTGTACTGCCAGTTGGTGCGACCTGCTGCAGGGTCCACGCGTTGTCGAGAGACGTTCTATGGTACTTACCGGAGGGCTCCAGCTGGTGTGCCTCTCATCATCGATAACGTCACCCATAGGTGAATTCAGTGGGCATCTGCCCCTGAAACAATTTTTGAGGAATGGTGAAGGAATAACAAAAGACAGCACATTATGTGTATATTCACAGATTCCAAGAATTTATAATTCATATTCGAAAGAACACCCACTGTCCGAAATGGTCGAATTGGACTTCCCCGCCGCACCACGTACAGTTGAACCGTCTGCATGAACATCGGACCTTGTTCATTTCAGTCTCCTAAAAACTTTTCATTATTGTAAAAGTTAATAGATATAATTTCATTTTATAAAATTACGTGCGATTGCTTATTGTTAGAAGTGAAAACGTTCACCTTCTTGAATGGCTTCTGGCATTCAGTGCAACAAAAGGTTCTAGGAATTATTGCCGCAATTCTTCCCTCCTTATTATTCGCGGAAACCCTTTGAACATCAGTGATTGGTTCACCCGCTGGGTAATTCACCAGCACTGAAATGTCATCAATTGTGCACAGTGTGGATTCAACTATGTTTTCTTACCTCCACACTTTTTTATCGTTGGAGGCGCCTCTTTGGTGTGTCTTTCCACTCTGCTCAGAGGAGCAAACGGCTCGTTCTTATGCTGATTTGTTGATTGAGTAATCAGCGGTGGTGATGGCATTTGAGAGGGAGCTTTATTGGTTTTACGTTGACAATCTGAAAGTGTTCCTGCTCGAGTTCAATATTTAATGTTTACATTCTTCTGATGGGGTGAGAACCCACAAGAACTTATGATTCAACTTAATATATATTAAAGCTGAAACAATTCTACACGATATATATTTTTAACAAAAAAATCAAAAAATACGATTTTTGGAAATTTGAGGTCAAAGTTTTCTGATCACCCCAATTTGGGGTGTAGAGCTGGTTTGTTCCAGCGAAACTTGGTGTTCTTCGCAAGCGCAGCTGTAATACCTAGTTTTTCTTGCTCTACCCGATGTGGGGTGTTGACAGTGTTGTATGCCACTTTGATCCCCGGGACTTCATTTTTCGCACTTCGGACCATGAACCC
>JACMIF010001323.1:0-24766 GCA_014805445.1 Diplogasteroides magnus | reverse complement strand
CCCCCCCCCCCCCCGGGGGGGGGGGGGTAAGAAATTATGGTAGTGGATCAGCAACCCGCGTCTTCAAATACCCCGCTGTGCGTACAACCCTGTTATAGTCACCAGGGACAGTCCACTTATCGTCGTACAGGTTAGGGCACCCACCCTGCAAAAGTGGGTGAGGAAGAAGAAGAAATGGATCGATATATGCATAAAGGAAAGTAAAAGACTCTGTATAATCTGACAGTAGCAAACCATGTCGAGAGGGGAAGCCAATGGCTTCAAGCCATAGAATGAAACAAAACCTCAGCATGATAAATGATAGATATAGTCGCGCCGAATGCGACTGGTGCAGTGTAGTCGTGAAAGAAGTCCAAAAAGAATGTACATATGAAATGTCTTTACTTTTTCAAATTATGACAGTTAACCGAACTCATGCAATTGAATAAGACCCACAATATCCATGCAACCATTGCAAAGAAGAGAAATGTGACACATCATGCAACAATTCAAATCATATTCCTCACACAAGTCATTCGTTTGCACAGTTCGTATAAAAGGCCGCGACCAGTCCCAATCCCCATTCTCACATCGTCACTCATCATGGATAGGTCGTGCTACGCTGGAGCTCCCAACAACGGAGGAGTTTCTGGATACGCTGGAGGAGGAGGATATGGAGGAGGATACGGCGGTGGACCTTCCTACGGAGGCGGATACGGTGGATACGGAGGGGGAGGATACGGAGGAGGAGGCGGATACGGAGGGTTAGTATACAGTTTTCAGTCCCTTTTGTGAGCAGTCTTACGACTTATTGATAACCTATCTCGTTCAGTGGATACGGCTACAACGGTGGAATCGGCAACCAGGGATTCAATCAGCCATACGACCGTAAGTTGGGATGGGAAGGGATGGTACAGCAGGATTGAGTTAGGTTTGGAACCATAGTCGAGACACAGTAGTGGACAAGCATCATAGGAGTAGAAAGCTCAAAACGAAAGATAAAAAGGTGTCCCTTTCAGTGAAGGGACATGGAGTCTCAGCCAACAACCAGTACCACGCTCCCGTGCAGAATCAGCGTCTCGACCGCTCATGCTACCTCGGATGAACGGACGACCATCGATACCCTCACATACTAACCCCCTTTCAGCTCCTTTGAGGAGTGTAATAAATATGAGAAAGATAATATGTATATTCGTTGGAACAGCAAGTGAATGAACGGTTGCGAAAAGTGAAAGAATATGCATGGTTGTTGGGTTAGTCGGACCTCATCATTCTTCATGTTGATGCTAAAGGAGCTGCATCACGAACTTTGATCATGATGATTATAATGATGGCGCGGGGGAAACGTCTTACTCGCCGTTCACATAATTTTCAATAGTACGTATACGGTGGATTATAGGGCCTTTGAACTAGGGTGTCGCATTTGGAACGGATTTACATTTTTCTTCTCTTCGTCATTACTGACCGGTCTTCTTTATTGCGCAAGAGACAAATGATGCAATGAGGACAGAGACGGAAAGATGCAAATTCGTCCCAAATGCTATACCCTACTTTGAACTCATTGGAAGTGAGAAACTGCAGGGCAAGGGACGGTAGACCAACACAGAGCATACCCCCGTGAAAACGAGACTGGAGTGGAGAAGCGATCCATACAAGGAAGAGCGCGAAATATGATGGACAGAGAATATGGCAAATATGTTGCCACTCCATTCTTGTAGCGTTCAAATTTCTTAACCATAAATATACGCATGACTCGATCAAAACTGTCTTCAACAGGGATAAATTGATATACATTAGTCAATTTGTAACGTATTGATAAAAATACTGAATGCGCGGGGTGGCAAACTTTTTGTGAGCGTAGCAGACTGAAAAGTGGATGTGAAATCGAGGAAAATTTTTACTAAATTGTTCACGTTTATCAGCGCATATGTCTTAACTAATCGGAGCATTTATGAAGCAAATAAAGTTATTTGTAGACAGATATACTAATGGATAAATGGAAAAGTGTGATCGTACAGGTCTCTTAATTGAGATTGCACAACTATGACTTCTGAAAGAATGAAATAACAACTGCATGTTCTCATCGTCAGTTATACTGGTAGTAGTCATATGTTCATTATACCGTCCAAGAAAAGGGCCTTTTACAATATATAGTCTAAATAGTCTAAGGAACACAGAAATCTCGTCGCCAGCGGAATGCATTTAGAACTTCTACTATTTGGTACTAGTGCTGATGCCCGGACTTTAATGTATTGTAAGTTATTACTGTAGTATACTATCCTGCTACAGTAACATTACTACTGTACACCCACCGTAATCCAACAGTAACCTACAGAATATTACAGTAGCATACAATAACCTACAGTCTACTGTAACCTTACAGGGTTGAGCAGTAATTACTATGTAACGTATTACTATATTTTCAGATCGCGCCCCAAACAAAATGAGCAAGTGCCTATCAATCTCGACAATCGTACATCCGTTTTTGCGATGTTTTTTTGTTTCAAAAAAAGTTTGAAATAAAAACTGTTATTCAAATGAGTTAGACCGCGTGAAATGACGTTAGACAGAAATTAATTGCGCAACCCTAACACTACTGTTTGACAGGCTGTGATTCTATAACTCCTCTCAATTCATTTCTTCCCTTTCTTTCGTGATGGGCAGCGGTGGTACTCGTCGGAAAGTGGCAACAGTTAAAAAGTCTCCCAAACGGGTGATCGATATGGTTACATATATCACTCATCAGTACCATCCTTCAGGAAACAAAGAAACCAAGGACAACAACAATAACCGATGAAGGCCCTCCCAAGACAAAGAAGAAATCTCAAAAGGGGCAACAACCTTGTTCACCTGGTTCAACCAGTACGAATTGTTCTTTCAATGACACATAACAATCGTTCTCGTAGGCACAACACACGCCAAATCTCGATATGAGAAGACTGAGATAGAGGTATCGGAAGTGAGCATGGAGGATCATGATGGACCAAAGTAGGAATAGTCTTCATTATGGTTCTCATTGGAACAATTCAGGTTAATAGACACGAAGGGTGTTAACAAAAGCAAGATATTACCCGTGCGAACGCCGTCTTCAAAATCTCTTAACACTCCTTATATCTCCAACACGTCAGTCCGTCAAGCGATCCCTGCCATTGCACCCCAACCACCCCCTCCACCATCCGAGACTGATGTCGACGTTGTACAATCAAGGAAGAAGTCTATAGGAAGGGTCAGAAGGACAACAAACAACTAAATGAAAGAAGTACTTTCAGAAGAAGGAAACAGAAGATAAGTACGAGAAGGAGGACGCGAAGAAGAAGGCAAAGAAGAAGAAGGAACTAGATGCGAGTGCTTTCTTCGCTCATATAGGTGAACATGTTCCAATGGGTTGGAATGACAATTGACTCATTATCAGAGTCTAAGGGATGGGCAGGAATTGAAGAAGAATTTCACGTGGGACATCGGCCAGCGGTGATCAAAACATAAGAGGGAATTCCCTTATTGTTTACTTTAGACTAGTCTCGATATGAATCCAATCACAAGACATGTCATAACGAATGAAGCTGTCAATGAAGGTATTCGCGTGCACTATATTCTTTACGATAGAAGGAATGGCAGGCAGTCCATTCTATGATGCAAGTATCGTCGAACTTCCAGGAATAGACAACAAGTTCTACGCTGTTTCCGTTCGTTTCCACTCCAGTTGACAAAATACATTTAGATACCAAAAACAAGCTAAAAAAACGAAACATTTTGTATTCAGATGCCCACAAGTGACATGTCCTCGATAGAAAACTTCTGGAAACTCGTCTACGATGTGAAAGACTATTGGAAGCCAGTTAAAATGAATAATTTAGACCAACGTCACCAATATCTTCGTCTTGGAGACGTTTACCAAGACCAAGAAAGGTATCTCTAGCTATGGAATTGTATGTATGGGGAACTCCTTGAGCACCCTTCTTTCCAATGGAGGCCAATAAAACCGCTGATTATGGAAAGATGTTCATATCAAACAAGAAGATGTCATACGGGTGACTTTGTCAGCCTATATAAAACTTATTCCTCCTTCTACAGTGAATCTACAACAGAAAAAGGCGCACGTGACTACCAAGCAGTACTAGAAGTATTACCTGATGGTTGGAGAAAGCATTAAAAATACTTTACAACGATAATCTTCAGGATGTTCCAACTCAATCATCGTTCGTCTTATTCATTCCATAAAATGGCCTGAGAAGTTCATTACGAAACCACGGCTCTTCGCCCTTCATATTACTCGAATGCTTAAGAATGACGTGATTGATGCATCATCATCATCTAATTTTGTAATCTCTTCTCATATCAGAAGACTCCATCGATGATTGTGTGCAAGACAGGAAAGGGCCCAACAGGAATGTTCATCCTTCTATTCACTGCACTCACAAAACTAATTGCTAATCAACCATTCGATGTGAGACACTACTCCACCATTCATTCGACTCATTCTTCAGATGCCCACTATCCTCAAACAGCTTAGAACTGCTCGATGGGGTGCCATTCAGACCACTGAACAATACATTCTCACGTATATGCTCGTACTCGACTACCTCAATGTATACTCATTGTATCCATCCAATGACAATACCAATCTTTCAGTGCAAGTGTAACAAGAGATTTGGGGAGAAAACAGGAGCCTATATTGCGCAGTGCATGGAGTACATCAAATCAAAGGTGAGACATTCCATCTCATATCAATGACACCTTCCTATTCAGGGATACATCAAAGATGCAGAAGTAAAGGATAACGTTGATCTGTCTGCAGCCAAGAAGAGGAAAGGAGTCATTGGATTCCTTCCCCCATCTACTCCAACTCCTGCATCTGATCGAAAGCCTCACAAGACAAAACAGACGAGAGAATGCTGAATCCGCCCTCGTTGCACCCACTTTCATTACGCAAAGCTTTCAAAGTCTAACTTGACCACGAATTCAAAAATCGTCGTCCCGCAAATCCACAGTTCACTAACTATCAGATAAAGACGAATGAATTTTTAAATACGAGTACCCACAGAGAAATATCACGGAGGATCTGTGAATATGGTGCAAAAACACGATGTTGATGAGACGCCCAAGAAAACCCGCAGTGTCAATTATAGAGCATTACACACAAGAAAACCGCAAGATACACACAAGAAAACCGCAAGATTCATGTGTTTAGCATGAATCACAAACAGCCGTGCTTCAAGTCAGATTGGGACTAAAGAATGATTGTTACTACACGAAAAAGAGCATGTTGCAAACTAAAAGCCCAAAGTATATAAATGAGGGATGTTTGCCCAAAATAATCAGTATACAATGTTTGCCCAGACCGCATTTACTGATTGGAACATCTTGGTTGGGAGTCAATAGGACAAATATAGTGGATGTATACATTTGCCTGTATCAAACTACAAATGCAAGTGCACAAGTGCGATGATTGACGCGACTGGTATAAAAGGTCTCGTACTCTTCCCTTCCCCTCATTCTCATTCTACTTCTCCTCGCTATGGCCGGTCGGTCCGCATACATGGGTGCCGCCAACAATCAGATGTACGGAGGCGGAGCTTCTGGAGGATACGGAGGTGCCGGAAAGATGACTGGAGGTGGAGGATATCCCCAGGGAGGAACCCACGCTCAAAACAACTACAAAACACCACAGGATCGTGAGTCTACTTGTGATCGCCCATTGACACTACAGTATACCCTTTCAGTTCAGCGTCATGGTGTGGCCGCCAACAACTACCAACCCCCTGTGGTGAACCAGCGTCTCGACCGCTCTGCCTACCTCGGAGCTCGTTGAGGAAAAGAAGAAAGACACTCCCCCCCCCTCACAGCCTCCTCCCTTCTTCCCTTCCAACCAAGGACAAGGGTATGAATAAACGAGTGCACCAATATGTCATTGTTTACTATGGAAAGAGGTCGTACCTGAATAGTTGCATTCTGATCGAGATCGTTCTTCTTCTTCATCTTTTTCTCAAGGAATGAGTTGGCAGCTTGTTGTTTGACTCCCAACGAGATTCCCTTAACATTCACTTCTATATTCTTCTCTTTCTTCTCTTCTCACCTTGACTCCTCTGTAGTATCCAGCAGGATCAATTCTGTAGATAACTGGGCCGTCCTCGTCATCGTACGAAATCATCATCATGGCTGAACATCAACATGTTCAAAAACCAACATTTAGGGAAACTAATAACAATACACGATTTTAGAGATGAGAGAATAACGAGTTTAGTTGAAAAAACAAGGAAAAATAACCGCATCCAAGGGATCGCATCTCTGCATTTTGAGTGTAGAACTGGTTCAGATCAGCCATCCTAAAGATACAATAAAATGAGAACATAAAAGTGATTTATCAAACCTCTTCGCGAGTTGTTCTGCTGACATGTTGTAACCGTTCTTGTACTTCCACTGTGAGGCTTCCAACTGTGCACGTCGAACCTAAGTATTTTGTTGGCAAATAAATTCAGATAAGGAAACCTGGAATTTGCTGTCGGGGACCATTCCAATCATAGCGCATCCGATGGAGGGGCTCAATTGGAAGACCGATGTTACAGAATCGCCAACGATCAACTTGTCCTTAATACCATTAATCAAATATTCATTGAATCAATCCAAGGAAGCTTATCGTTTGTGCTTATCGACTTCCATTAGCATCATCATGAGTTGAAAGAACAGTAAAACGTACAGGAACTCTTTTCTGCACGGCGATGCACGCAGTATCCGTTCCTTTCACTGCCACTGCAGTCAAATTCGTCGAGTTGATTGCTTTGAAGGCATATTCGACCTCAATTCGACAATTGTATTTCCGACAAGCGAAACAATCCAACCTGATAGACGCGACCTTCGGGAGAGAAGATGGTGATGTGGCGATCGAAACCGGCGCTGCTACCTCGAGACATGGTTCACTCCTTAATGAGGAACGCTATTGCATCAAATTGAATCAAAAATGTCAGAAATTGAACGAGATACAAGCACAGAAACCCGAGAAACGTTCAGAACTGCGATGGACACCAAAAATTCAAATTTGTCAGCAATCCGTGTCCGGAAAATAGGTGATGCGGTAAATACAGTTTTGATCATAGGAGAGCTACACCATTTCAGACGTACTAAAGAAATTGAAGTCGATTTTTGAAATTTTGTTGTAATGCTCAATTTTTGGGGTTTTCTGTCTCTATTTAAATGTTTTGGTTTGATAGAAGACATGACTATATAGTCTTTAGCGAAGTTTCGCTTTCAACGGCTTGTGGTGTCCAAATTCGAATCAACGTGTATCTCTCTTCTCTCGACTTTTCCAAAGTTTTTAGTTTTAAAGTTTTGTCAGGCTTTTTGTCCCGTAGCATAATATGGTTAGCATTCTCTTTCAGTATTTTGAATGTGACATGCAAGTTGGCGCTTATAAATTGGTAGTAAACCCTGGTGGTGAACCTTGAGCACAACTGTGCACAGATGATTTAAAGTGGGTTAAAACTGTGCTAATTGAGTAAAAGTTGGCTAAAAATGAGCAACGTGAGTAAATGTTGGCTAAAAATGAGCAGCGTGAGTAAAAGTTGGCTAAAACTGTGCTAATTGAGTAAAACTTGGCTAATAAACATTGTGCACATTTCGGGTAAATCTGTGCTAATTGAGTAAAAGCTGGCTGAAACTTGAACACAACGGAGCGGCGCTCAGATCAAGGTTCACCACCAGGGAAAGTGCACTTCTCATTCGTATAATTCCCTCGGAGATGCTGTCTACCGAACGTAGAGACAACGACTCCGCCGAAATTAAGCGAATGGGGAAATGTACTTTACTACCGATTTAGAAACCCTAAAGCAGATGTTGGTGCAAAAATGGATCATTCACGAACGTTTCTAGTATATTGTGGAATGACGTCACGGTTAATTGATTTTTCGTGCGGTTCCTATTGTATTTCCCTGCCTCTAACATGAGTTTCCTCAGGATGGAGTCGTTCTATGATATAGATGAATATGGAGAGCTATCTGTTATGACAGAACCCTCTCATTACATGTTCATCGACAGGTAAAAGTACTCTTGACCAAATGACGTGAGACTATTTTAGGGAGATAAAGGAAGAAGTTGAAGAGATTGAAGAAATTGAAGAGGTTCAAGAACAACAAGCGATACCTGCAGAAGAAGAAATCACAGATGGGATGGTGAGGAATGATTGAAAGTCCTTGCCAGACAGTACATTCATGAAGATAACTCGTAGTGGATACGTTCTACAAAAGAAACAGGCACAGAAGGCTAAGGTTGTCGCCGCTCCTAAGGAGCAAATGCCTTTAGATGGTTTGATATTGATTTATTCTCTCTATGCATGAATGTTATTTTACAGGAACTACTGTTCTTTGTCATCGTTGCCGTGCCGCAATGCGTCTTTGCAATCGCAGACTAAAGTATGGCAACACGGTAAAGGAGTATCCGTCATACAGGTCATATTGATTCGATACAAAAAATAGAATGCTTGTTGAGATGTACTCGAAAGGGCTGTCAGACATTCAAGTCCGTTCGCGTGCTCAATAATCCCAATTATGTTCCATCAAGAATTAAGGAACGACGGCCTAAACAGACGTACGCAGCCACTTAGAATGAGATTTATATAATTCAAAGTGCCTGCAGTCTGAAGACTATTCTACAACCGATAATGAATCCGTACGCAGTTGCTGCAATGTCAGCTGCATCAGCCGCAGCTGCTGCAGTGAAGAAAGTGGGCAATTGATTCTGCCAGCTAGAACATACGCAATATTTGTGTTCAGGTTGAAAAGCGAGAAGAGGGACTAAGGTTGAAAGAAGCAAATGTGAGTTGTGGAAATGTTAGATTTACGAATCTTCATATTGTAGAATCGACGTCTTAATATCGAAAGAATGCTTTTGATGCATATGGAAGAGCAAAGTGCACAACAGAATGAAGCAATTATGATTGTAAGAGTTCATTACTATTTATCTCCTGTTTTCCTCTGATGAACGCTTGTGACTCCTCTATAATTTCTTATTTGCAGCCACCCCTGCACTCCCCCCTGCAACAGGCTGAAGTAACATACTCTCCGTTCTACTCTGGTTCAATCTGCAGTATTCCTCTCTCTCATTCCTCGGCATCGACGTAAGCAGAATGTGGATCTTTTATCATTTTTTTCATTCTAGTCACGGAGTTGAAACTTCCGATCAAAATTTGAACTTTGAATCACCTCCTGTTTCATCTTCTGATGAAGAATCGATTTTTTCGCATTCTTCTGAACCATCGGATCAGTCATTCAATCTTCCAATGCAGGTTCATTTATTGTAAGGACCTTAATGAAGGCTGATTTCTGTAGGAGCAGCACTCTACAGTCATACGAGATGAATTCCTCTCCTCTCAGTCAAAGTACCATTTTTTAACTGAAAAACATGTATATGGAGATTTAAATATTCTTTTCTTCTAGCTTATCTCGTATCGAAATGGAAGCACTTCGTCATCTGAGTTCTGCTGCGAGAACTCTCGCTGCCATAAACACTGTCAATAGATGCTCTGCCAGTATTGATGCAAGGTATATGATACTTGTGACATTGAATGATGAGTCTGTTGCAGCAATAATGGAATGGCGTTGGACAGTCCTCTCGAGACAAGCATTAGGTATGTGATGGTTGTTATGTCAATTGAATGAATAGTATTGACAGTGACGAGTGTTGTCTGAATGGCAGTCCCCCTTCTCTTCTCAGTAATGATTGGCCATCAAATGTCTCTTCTCAACTCTTCCATCACACTCCTCCATCCATCAACCATTTCGAAGACATCCATTCGGTTTTCCATTCCCGTCATCTCATTCACATTTCTCTTTCAGACTTTGCAAGGCCCGGATCTTTTCACCAATGACAACTCTTTTTCGGTATGTTTCCACTAGCGTTTCTATAACGGTAATTATATGCAAGAAAGTGCAATCCTCATTCGTCTAATCCACTCGGAGCGGTTGTCTATCCCTCGACCGCTCCGCGGAGATTAGACAAATAAGAAATGCCCATTATTACCGTTTTAGAACCCCTAGTTTCCCCTATTGAATTTGGACAGATGGCCGATTTTAGTTTGCCCTCTCTCCTCTTTCTTTGGATGATGAACTATCAATGGGATTTAGCAACAACATACCCGAACTCTAGACATGACCATACGATTTTAGTCAACGTAGAACAATTATATATACATTTGCACACGTTCTTTATTTCTATTGACATACAATCAGTTCATTTTGTTACACACTGTGATATGATGTAATACACAGTTGAGACATTTTTCTTATTTAATAGTTGTTTCCGCATTGTTGTTATACATAGAAGACGATTTTGACACATAGTACCTTTCCAGATTTAGAGATTTTAGACCTTCAGATATTGTATTTACCCTCGGAGATAGTGATTGTATGTATATTAGATGACGTGTCTTTCATCTCAGTGTGTACTTTGACATCCTTCGGATTGCCTTTTTATGAAGACCCTTGATAAAATCGATGTAAACACCGTCGAAATTGAAGAATCAACAACGGCAATTATTACCAGTTATAAAATAATGCTACTGGTATAGGGAAAGGGGCAGGTAAACAACCGGAGAAAGGGAAAGGACAAATCCATACAACCTGCATAACTACAACGAAAGAGTAAGATGTCGAGTAGACTCAAGATACGGTAAAATGTTTGGGATGAGGCAATGAAAGTAAGGGAAATAAATACGAATTCTTTGGGCTTATTTACCAACAAACAAAATTAGCACTGGGGAAGTGTGAATGATTACGATATAAACGAATACGATTTAAGATAGAGAGTGAGGCAATATTTGCATGGACATATTAACCAATCTGATTGCATTCATACGAGTTTTTGTGTTTCAAACGATATAGATAAGATTGTCTATGATTTTAACAAACGGATTCTAAGTATAAAAAATAGGACTAGAGCTGATAATCAATCTACAATTGCAGTTGTACAATGAAGAGAACATGCACGACCAAATAGATATCCCTAGTGGACTACCGTAATCAAGACATTTTACCTCGTCGACTTACGGCCGAGCATCTTCAATGTCTTCTTCATAAGAGCTCCAGTCTTAGGAGGAGTCTTCTTGGAAGATGATGAATGACTTCCCAGATTTGAATTGAGATTACGGACTCCCGAAGGGATTGTGGATAGAGCAGCTTTGGATCCTGAAGGGATACCGTAGTCTACTAATGAATAGGTGCTCACCTCTCTCAAAGATGTCCTTCCTTGCCTTGGAGACCTCCAATGCATGGGGCATCTCAATTGTGGACGGAGTGGAAGTTCCAAACTTCCTTTGTCGATTACGAGCGAATTTGGGCAATTTGACATCTGTGATGGTCATGGCCTAAAGATTCATTCTCACAGTCTATCCCTTCATTCATTCTCTATTACCTTTCTAACATTCTTCTCTGCAGTTGTTCCATTGTTAGTGATTCTCTCTGATAGTTTCTTCAGTCTACTCTGACTCTCAACCTCACATCGCATGAACATTTCCTCAATTGTCCATCCTTATTCCCTGCTCTCATATCTCTTCTCCAACCTTCCATGTCTCTTCCCTATAAGTCTTCTTTCCAGCATGATGTTTTGCACACAACTTCTCCCATAGTTCATCAGTATCTTCTTCCAAGTACTACAATCAACGAGTGTATACTCTACTCTTCCCTCTACACTCACCTGATTCCTTTTCTCAATATCAGCCAATTGTATCCAAGTGGCCTTCTCGAGAATGGGACGCAGTATGGAAAAAGGAATGGAACCGGTAGAGTCGATATCTTAAGTGAACACTCTAGTTGCATAGAGGGTGAGGCAAATGACTGACCATTAATGTGATTCTGGATAACTTTGATGCAGAGATCAAAGAGACGAGGAACTTCAGTCATAGTTACAGCCTCAAAATAGACATTTGGAACAATTGTCCATGATGACAATAAATATCAAACAATTCAATTCAAACAAGACTAAGAATAACTAGTAAATAAAGAAAGCAAACTGACCTTCTTCCTTCCTCCGAAAACCTTTGTCTGTCCCTTGCGAGGCTTGAACATTTCAGACGGATCGTCCTCCTTCACTCCTCCATTCACAATCATAGCACCTAAAGAAAGGATTAACACAAGTGACATGGACAACTTCAACCTTTCATTGGACTGCTCTTGATAGACAAATTGAGTTGAGGAAGTGGACGGTAATCCATCAAAAAAGATCAACTTTATCATAAAAGTGTGATAAATTGCTCACATCGAGATCCATTGTGTAGTCGAATGGTTTCATCTTCTTTTGACGGACTGGTTCCTTCATCTGAATCAATGACTTTCAACTACGAAAAAAGACAAAACAGATACACGCCCATATTAATAGATAGATAATCTCACCTTGTCTCCAGCAGAAAGAGCAGCAGCGAAGGCATCCATCACAGGGGCCATCTTTGCCTGAATGAAATATAGTCGATGGGGGAAATGGTAAAGATGCAAAGATGGGCACGTCACTGGGACTTACCAGTCGTATTATCATTTTGTATGGTACGCTAACAGAGAACACATAGTCAATTTTGCTGCTTAATCTTAATATTGAATAACTATTTTGCGTGTTCCCCTAGCTATACTGTTTCTACAATTTCCGTGATCCCAATAGTAAATTCCCATGGGGAAATGGTGAAGACCTCGTTCATGATTATTCATCCCACCATTGTACCTCTTGACGAACCTTCTTCGGTTTGTGTTGTGAAGTGGAAGACGAGGAAGATGAAGCAGATTGTTCATCCTTCCTCTTGCGATGTCTCACACTCTCTTCCGATCTAAAAAAGGAAATTATTCCATTACAGAAATATTAAAACAAATAATTTGATGTAGACACTTCATAACCTCATGCATGTTTCAGTTAGCCAAATGGAAGAAATACTAACTGAGAGCTCTCAGCACAGCCACTGTTTGGAGTACTAGAAGTAGACTCCTGAAAAGTTATCATTGCTCATAACAATAAGCAGGCATAAAATATATTCATGGGAAGTAAACCCAATAGTCAGTGACTAACAGATTCGCGTATTCCATTTCTCCTTGCAACTTCCTTCCACGAGTCCACAATATCACTTGCCAGGTCTCCCCATTCTTCATCTGATCGCAACTTGTTCACCACCTGCAATATCACATTTCTTAATATGTTGTCAATCGTATTTCATAAGTCTATTGCAATATCTCAGTGTTAGAATAACGGCAATAATTATCATGGTATTTTGTACCTAGGTAAACATCAACAATAGGAAATATTGCCGAGCTATAGGGTGATGAAGAATGTAACAATTGAATGGTATTATCCCCTCAATAATAGTACCTTTCCAACAGCTGTGCGAGATAGAAGATCAACAGTCATATTGATTGATTGTAGTCTCTGCAGTGCGTGGCCCACCTGAGCACACATTCATTATGATCCATCTGTTCCCTTATCTACTCGTGGTTGCAGCCATCATTGTTCTCTGCACTCACCTTGATGTTATCCTTCAGCTGTCTCACATACTTATCGATCTTCTTCACCAGATACTCAGTCTCTTCTGATGAAGGCATTACTGAAAAGAACAACACTCGTAATGAAGAGAAGGGGTAGAGAGGACAAATTGAAGGACACAACAAGGCAATATCTGCCCTGCTATAAAATGGAAATGACGTCGAAAGAACAACATTGTTGAAGCTTTACTCCACAAAAAATGACAAAAGAATGGTCAGAGTCACTATGTATATGATTATAGAAATGGCAAACAACTAAAATACCTCGAATTGGAGAAGAGAAGAAAAAGGGAATACTTCAACCACAGAATCTGCGGTTTGATTACCCTGAAAGTGGGCGAAATCGTGCAGTCAACAGATTGATCCGTACGATAGAAAGAGCACGACAGAAACTGTAACAGTGCGACACGTGAATATCAGCAAGAAAGATAATGTCAACAACTACCAGATACAATCCAATACGTTGGAGAGAATGAGAAACGATCATGTGCCTTACGGAAAAATCAAATCATCAGAGGCACAACGTGAAAGTGGAATAACATATGTGGGATTAGCACTACACGTAGTCAATGATGTGAGAATTGGAGTTACAAGAAAGCAGAATAAGAAGTAATAAGGGACATATGATCGATAAGCTCGAAAACCGGTGTGTCTCCGTGTGGCTTTGACGAACGGACAAAGGGAAGAAAGAGAAGAGAGTGAAGAGA
Organism: Diplogasteroides magnus; assembly: GCA_014805445.1. Classification (NCBI taxonomy): domain Eukaryota; kingdom Metazoa; phylum Nematoda; class Chromadorea; order Rhabditida; family Diplogasteroididae; genus Diplogasteroides; species Diplogasteroides magnus. The sequence continues at coordinate 10,581 of JACMIF010001323.1, read as the reverse complement.
GAAGAAGGGAAGTGGCATTGTCCATTCTGTACGATAAGCGACACTCACTCAACAGGTCACATGCCAGGAAACAGGGTCAAACTATGGGCGGATTACTCAAACACACAGGTTCAGTTCAAAAATTATGACTTGCAAAGTGCGAAAAAGGTTGGCAGGTCAAAGAGCAGTGATCCTCAAACAACATGCAATTGGAAAGGAGTAAACGAAGTACATACACTCTCATCAAGACTAGAATTGAGTACGCAAAACTGCGAATAATTAAAATAAAACGGAAATGTCGTGGCCAACACGCTAGCGCACGCTATCTTCGATCAATCGATAAACAAAACAGGAAATTTGCGATCCGGGACTGTATAAAAGCACCGGCGGCAATTTGGTTTTGCAAAACATAACAGCTTGTTTTTGGGAAACTTAACGTTTCAAACGTATTAATGGGGTTATACATATAGAAAATACGAAACGATATGGTGGAGAGCGCTGTCTGTAAGGACAGACATTACTGTCACGTTGAATGTGCATTTGCAAAAACAGGCTTATGCATGATGAATCTCCATTGAATATCACATTACTGGTGTGGTCTAACTTGGAGCGGTTGCTCCCCCTTTCCCTCCCTACCCGTTCCAGAATGTCAACGGAAGAAACTGAAAATGAGGTAATTTATTTGAAAACGGATGATTAGTTAATAAGCGATGTGGTTTGAGAATCAACGAAGAAGTCCATTGTATTCATCCCTTACAAGTAGACGGTAAGGATAAGAGAATTCTTCTCCCTTCACGAATCCTTCTCAGTTCATTCGAGACCAGTCGTAACACCAGCCAAGATGATGTTGAATCAAGTAGTGTAGAGGAAGGTACGATTGTAATCACAAACTGGACTATTCAATACTCATTCAGATGCCTCCTCAACAAGTGTTTCTTCATCTTCCACTACTTACGATGCACAATCACTCCCAAGCTTTGAGGTACTCACTACAGGGTACTGTATTCACTCAACATGTTGTAGGACTACGAATTATGGCTAGAGGAGCACAAAAAGGAAGACACTTGTTGGATGGAAGCTGCAAAGAAGTGACTATCCCTTTCATCACTCATACATTCATCTTTCAGTTTCATCGCTGCTCAACCTATTCATCGACGTAAAGTCAAGGTTGCAATTGTCATAATTAGTGTGCAGACTCTTCCCTTAAGCCCATCCATGTGGTCCGTCGTCTCTCTATTCATCGTTCTGGCCTCAGATGGACAAAGTGTGCACGAGAGGTGCACAGGAGGTACGCAGTTTGAATCTGGCGCCAAGTCACTTTCTTGAATCAGGCAATTCGTGGAGTGGAAATTGGATGATACGGAGTACATAAGACGTTCAATGGACAGCTTCTTCTCTTCAGACTCTGATGACTACGGTAGTGTGTCTGGTGGGATGAGTACTGTATAGATGATTGGTTGAGAAAAGACAACAACATCTTCTCGCAGCAGCTCAGATGCCACCACTACTCCGGACAACGACGTAAGCGACGGAAGTTCCTCTTCTGCATAAATGTAGTCCTCTCATGTTTTGAAAAGAATGAATGGATCATTTCAGGAAGGAGAAAAGGAGTCCTCAGAGTATGACAATTCTCCATGACCATTCATCCATCTACCCTCCAAATCGGTCTTCAACACAATGAATTGACCTACTCCGAGATCCTTTTTGGTGCTAGAACATGCTAGTGGTAACCAATAAATCCCTTTTTATTAATTTGAAGATGATTGTTCTAGCCAGTACAGTACAAATAACAAGGCTTGTCGCCTATTCTCCCTCAACCTCTGGAAACGCTCTCAAAACTACAAACGAAGTTAAATTGTAATAAATAATATAAGTTAAATGATACATTACGCTCTCAGGAAATGGTTCGATCTTCCCACATAACAATTTGAGGAATGTGAATAGCTCACGTCTAAATATCCACCAAAGATTCTATGAAGAGGGCGAATAGCACAGAAAGAAAAGATAGTACAACTGTACAGTACAGTTTCCATGAGGAAAGACAAATGATTTTGGTAAAACAGCACAGCTACGGGTAAAGAATATAGATCAGCAATCAATTCTTCTTAGAAATGTCTCGAATAACCTCCTTGTTTACTTGAGTAGAGCATTCACCACTGCGCTCACATTCAGATTACGTAGATCTCTGCAAAAAATTCCCTGTTCACTTGTTCACAAATATAATATTTTAAAAAGTTTGCCGCCAGCAGGGGTCGAACCTGCGACCTTGGGCTTATTAGACCCACGCTCTAACCGACTGAGCTATGGCGGCAGATGGCACAAAGGGCCCCAAAAACTCACTTGTATGTCTGTCCGCAGCCAACGAAAACGATCGGCTGACCCGTGATATAAGTCATAGAAATAGCAGCGCCGACCTGATGATTGATAGAAGATAATGAATGAATGCGTACTGAGTGGAACCTTGTCATCGATTGTGTCAAACTTAGTGAGGACGATTCCATCAATGAGACGAGGTTGTTCCCCTGGTACAGTATGGTCAGCCAATGCCTACACAAATAGTTATCATCAATTGAGAGAGTGAATAGAGTGACAATACCTGATTGAACTTCACGAGTTGATCGACTGCTTCATTACCCACAAGGGCTTCTCCAACAAAGAGAGTGAGATCAGGTTCGTTGACTCGGATCAACTCAAACATAACACTTCCCATCACAACCACTCAACTATTCACCTTAGACAGAGCCCTCATGAGTGGTTCATTGTCTTGCATGCGACCTGCTGTGTCAACCAGTACAACGTCGATCTCACTGCAATTTCCGTTTTAGTGTACTCCCATGCTGTAACTCACCGTTCGCTTGCGATTGCAACAGCAGCTGCAGCCAGACCTGCAGGGTCCTTACCGTAACCTTGTTCGTAGAGCTAAATTGACTCTCAAGACAGTAACCATCGTTCTCATTACCGTAACACTGTTAGCATGGAGTGCATTGAGATGTTTTGTGTGTGTTCGAAGTTGTTCCACTGCACCTGCTCTGCAAGAATGAACATTCAATCAATTCCAATTGAAACTTTCACCTGAAAGTGTCTCCTGCAGCGATGAGCACTCTATGGCCATTCTCATTCAACCAGAATGTGATCTAAACGACAAGATATTGGCGAATACTGAAAAGTACAGTACCTTTGCAAGATTGGTCGACTTTCCGACTCCATTGACACCACAGAAGACGATGACATAAGGTCTCCTCTCACTCTTTGCATGTGCAATGTCACGCAGAATGTCCACGCGACGTTTGGGAGTAAGAAGCTAAAGGATACGGTAAATGAGGATAGAAGAAAGATATGAAAGGATACGGTATGGGAGGAAAGAGGAGAGAAAGGAAAGGATACGGTATGCGAGGAAAGAGGAGAGAAAGGAAAGGATACGGTATGGGAGGAAAGAGGCGAGAAAGGAAAGGATACGGTATGGGAGGAAAGAGGAGAGAAATGATACCTGAGTGAGGGAGTCTCTCACTGCCTCCTTCACTTCGGAATTCACTCGAGAAAACGTTCCAATCACCTGTAATGCATTACTTTAACGATGAATGACCATAATTTAAAAGGTGTTGCAACAAAGAATCGAGAGCGGGTCGGTGGGGGGATGTTTCAGGCCAAAGACGGGCTATGTGAGTAAATATGCTCGGTGACCAGCGGGAAAATACGTTGTATATTATCGTATACACATAAACACCACAACACTTTCGAAAAAAATTGGTTAACAAAACAACAGAAAAAACGGGACTTGAATTATCCCCCTCGCACTTCAGACATCAAGAAATTTACTTTTTACGCACTTCCGATGAAGATCTATTAGAAGTCAACGAATAGGTGAAGTAACAACATTATGCATCTGTTCATTCTCTCACCTTTCCATCCAACTTCTTCGATACAGACTGACAGATCTTATCCGCTGGTTCTACAGCAACGTTCTTCACTGAAACAAACATTCGAATAAACAAAACCCATATTGACAGTCACTCACGGATTAGATTCTCCTTCATCTTCTCCAATGCGGGAGCAATGTCATCTGCACTCAGTTTCTTGTTTCCTACCAATCCCTTGAAGGCAGAGAACCATCCTCCACCAGACTGTGCACGTGCTTCAATCTCTCTGAACAGTTACATTGTGCGAGTACATCAAAACGGCCACTCACTCATCGTCTTCCTCCTCTGACTCACTATCACGGCACAGATCTTCAAGTGCAGCACTGTGACCGACGAATGCACGCTGTAGTTGAGAGTTACACTATGGGAGTACAGGAATACGACCCCACCTGTTCCTCCACGAATTGATGTTCCTCATCGTTGGCCCCATTCTCGTCGCCTGCAGCAGCAGGAGAAGAGTAGTCGAGGGAAGCAACATCGTGCTGAGAATCGAAATGAAATGAGAATACGAGTCAAAGACAAATGAGCCATCGGCATTTACGCCATAACGATAAAGTGGACAGATAAGCCTTCAATTCGCGGCTCAAATATCTATTTCATCGTCATGGGGCAAATGTCCATGACTCAGTTGTGTTTGACCCTTAGGGAATACCTTTCCTCCTCCGAGTTCCCATACTCTCGCTTCTTTTCCCTTCTTCTTCGGTTCGTCCATTGTTGGAGACTTCGGAGACCTTAAGAATCTCTAATGATCATAGATGAAAGGAAGGACTGACTTTGCTGGTTTTTTTCCCTGTTTGGCGAATAGTGCCTCTCTTCTCTTACGCATCTCATCATCATGACTCATTGGGGATCCTGTAGACATTCCAGTCTCTTTCATTCATTCATTCTCCTTCATACCAGGTGTTGATCCTGCATCACTTCCTGCTGAATCTACTTCCTTCACAGAAGGAGCACTTGGTCTGAATAAGAGAGAATCAGACTGAGGTGGTGGTAGGACATAATGCAACTGTAGAAATTCTTAAAGTAGCCTTAATTGGCTGCTTACAATAGGTTACTGTAGCCTAGGGCTCGAAAAACAGGTTACGGTTGAAATTCTATAGTGTAATAAAGAGCACGGTTCCATGATGTCCCAGTACCAAAACGGTGGTTCCATCATGTCCAACCACCAACTGTGATTATTTCTAGAGACTCACTCCTTCGCTTTCTTCTTCTCCGTCTCCTTTCCTTTCTTCTTTCCATCATCCTTTCCAGGACGAGAAATGATCATCGATTCTACAGTCTTCTGAGACTTTGCACTCTCCTGAACAACACTTCCTTCAGAATAATCCTTCAAACGAGTTCGTACCTGGAATGTCTTGGGTGCCTTGATAATCTGACTCGTTGTAAGAGCAGCACGCATATTAGTCTCCATTATCCTCAAATATGATTGTTTCTACCCACAAATAGAGTATAGGGACTCACTTGTCAAATTCAGCCCCGAATGCCTTGAAACATTTGGATCCCTGTTGGAAGACAACGTTTCTGCCATTCAATCATCAAAATAGGAATGAAATGAAGAGACTCACTTATTCTCAAGTACATTCTTGTACAGATCTCTAAATCTCAGATCGACATCCGAAATGAGTTTGTCTGCATAAGACAATTGGATGATGGACTGGTACACTACCTAAATATAGTTTGATTCATCTTATCCTTTTAACTCCTAATGGAAAACTCACTATGAATACGAGATCAAATTCATTGTCCAGCTTGAATTTGATAGTCATGTCATTGTGCTTCCATTGAGTAACGTCACCACGCTCCTCAAATGTTGTCCTCTCATGAAAATGAATTGAAATAGCACAAACTTGAAGGATGACATCACGAATGAGGGAGTTGATTCCCTCAGTGAAGAATTGGGCTCCTTCCTTCAATTCAATTGAAACGTAATGAATGAATGGAAATAAACAAACTTGGAAGCACCAGAGGACAATTCCTCCTTTTCCGAATATAGTGAATAATTCGATCATCCTCTCTGAACTTTAATTGCTTGTTTAATAAAGGGAAGAAGAAAATTCCGGCAAAGGTAAATGCGCTTTGCCGGGAAATAGATGTCTATTTGCAGTTCGGAATTCCCGGTCCGCTAGTTTCTCGCAAACGACACTGCGCTATTCAACACATGCGCCTTGCACTCAATGGCCCCCTGTATTGTGCATGAAACTCAATAGCCAAAGGCTTTTCAAATAGACTTGTGGACAAAGTACCACAATTGTTCACACCACAATACGTGGAAAAATTTCAACGGAATTAATTTATCGCAGGATACAACTTCTTCTACAAGAGAAAATAACTGTGAAACAATCAAACATTTAAGAGATGGGTAACACCAGAGAGGAGAGAGAGAGAGAGAGAGACAAAGCGTACATCATATACAACAACGAATTCCTCCCAGGAAATTTCATTTTAAATAGGGGGGACTAACGTGTTAGAAAATAAGAGACGGAAAGGCATATATAGGGAGTTCATTATTTGTGGGAAGACTCCATTACGAGAACATATAGTGACAAGATGCTATACTCTTTAAACCCGAAAGGTCTAACGTGGGAATATGGACAAGAAAAGAGTTTGTTGTGTAGATACAAGTACTATTAGGGAGTATTCTCTTATGGAACTTCACACGGACTTGTCTTGTTTGTTGTGTATGTAATGGATGACATTGTTATACTGCAACACATAGTCAGGAGAAGAAATGAGATGGGAAAGTACTAATGAAAGGGAGGGGAAAGGGAATATAATATTGTGTATTCAACAATCGAGGAAGTTAGCAGCCATAAGAAGTTCCAGTGCCACCTCAATCATTCTCTCTATAATAATAACTAATAAGAATGATAAGCAACCTCAGGGGCAATTTGGAACTCAGGAATTTCAGTGGCAGAGTTCGTGTATCGAACCTCAAATAATATCAGTTTGAAAGAAGAACATATTGGCACCATGGTTTCAAAATTCGCAAATTTGTTGTCATTCTTCTCCGAAGCGCAGTTGTCTCACATCCTGATAGACAACCTCGGAGAAGAATGACAACAAAATTACGGATTTAGAACCCCTGATTGTTAAATAGGAAAAAATAGTGGTACCTTGTACGTGAAGTACTGACACACTTTCTGCAGGACATGAGATCTGTAAACATTCCATTCATCAAAATGTCTCATTCAGGTTCACTCACGGTATTTCCCTGAAGTTGACTTCATTGCTTTCATTTTCAGAGTACTGTCCAGGACCAGACAACATGGCCTTAATGGTACCTAAATGGAGGTTTATCCTCCATCCTACAGTATCCATATGAAACCTGAAGTGAGTGCAAGCTCCTTCTTGATAATGAACTCGTGCCCATCACTCGATACCAGTCTCACATATTTGGCATTCGGTCCTTGCAGACCTTCAGAAGGAACTCCTGCAATAATCAATTATCAATCTCTCACACATCAACACCACGCACCATTGTTCATGTCCGTATCGCTCATTTTTGCTAAGAGAAATATTCAAGGAGTGTCTGAAACGATTGCATAAATTAGAATTGCAGGAGAGAAAAGAAAAGCGTTCCAAAAACAATAGTAGAGCGGTTTTGTCATTCGTCTATTCTCTCTTGAGCGGTCAACAGCTGCATAAGTGAAATGAGATTAGACGAACAACAACTACATTTCACAATTGTTTTTTTTTCTAAATTCCTAAAGAAAAGAGGAAGTAGCGGGTGCGGAAATTGACCGCTTTCAATCTCAGAGAAACATAAATAGCGTTCAAAATCTTTATGTGACGAAAAGTGTGAACGTAATACTAGATGAGACAATAGATGTTATGTACATCATATCAATGAAAAGAATATTAAATGTTTCAAACATCATTACAAGCTAATCTTCATTCATATGGATCCTCATTCTTCCATTCCTTCCCTGAAAAGATTGTTCATTGTATGAGAGTGAATACATGACTAACAGCGCTTCAGCAGCCGCATCTTCTCCAAGAGCAGCAACCAGTTTCCTCATCTTCGTCGATTGTCTCAGATTATCACACAACATCTGCTTCAATCGCATATTCCTTTCAAGAAGAAGCGTCTCCAGTTGTTTAATTCTGTAAATAGAAAATAACTGTTAACATGACAAAACAAAACAAGCTGAATTGGTTACAAACCTGTAGTAGCAGGCATCAAGTTGGTCCTTAAGATACGCATTCTCTCCATTCAACTGTTTCACAGCTGCTGTAGTTGCTCTCATCTTAGATATATGAGGTAGATGTGTGTATCTGTAACAACAATTGATAGTTGACCATCATCCGGTCATCAATTGACCCTCCAACCAATCCTCCTTCTCTCAGAGTCGATCCTCTTAAGTGATCCATCCTCACTCCATGTTGACTTGATTCTCTTCTAACACTTGAAGGATCCAATCCAGAAGGAGAAAGACGAGGAGCCTCTTCTCTGTACTCTCTACATTACAATACAACCATCTTGAGTAACTGACTCTAGTCCATCGATGTCCACTTCCTCATATTCGCCCTCCTCTTCTACTTCTTCCACATGTTCCCCCATATCGTGCTTTGGTACCATGTCCAAAGAGGCCGAAGTTGAAGGAATTTCTACATTTCTCCCGACCACTGTAAAAGGCTTTTATCCTTTCGCAATGACAGTAATACGACTCACATCCCATGTCAGACATCTCATGATGTACACTATCTCTGCTAATAAGCTGAAAATATTATATAGTTTACCCGTACTATAGAAATGAACAACTTCAAAAGAACAACGAACCTTCCTCTTGGAGGGAAGACCGACAATAGTGGTTGCATTGGAGGCCGCAGTCAATTGAGGAGGAGCGTGCTGACCTGTAATTCAAAGTCTTCATAGAGCAATTAAAATGAATACGCACCCTGCATGCCCTGTGCCAAGACTCTCTGAGCGAGGGTCTCGTCATCCCCGTCCTCAAAAAAGACTCTGCAACATGACTTGCTTCATTTTCAACAGTAGACGCGAACCGTTTTTTAGTTCTCGAGGGAAGAAAACTTGCAGTCTTCGCGAATGAAATCATGGAAGCTTGAGGCTTACCAATCCTGAAAATAGCAATGAATCATACTAAAAAGACGCTAGATTCACGGTTCTCCAGATCCATGGGCGAGTTTTGGGCGGCGATATCGTCTATCCAGTCCACCCTCCTTTACAATCGGATGTTGCTGCGATTGTTGTTGTTGATCAAGAACACGATTGACTGAATGGAAAGAGAACTTCGACCAGGGACCGTGATAACATACCTGGCTGAATGACTCGATATCTCTGTCGAAGGGTCGTCACAGGTCGGACACCTGAAGCCCTAGACGGATCGGGAACAACAGGTGCAGGATGGAATGGACCGGCAATTCTACGAGGGGTCATCTCCCTTTGCTGAAAGCGAAAGATAGACTAGTACGACCTAACTATCGAGTACCTTTTCGTTCTTTACAACTCCTTCCATTACAAAAGGAGTGAAAATCGGCGCTGTCATTTTAAATCAATTGCTGAGCTGAAAAACGATTGAATATAAATTCCGCCGAATGTTGCCACAATGTCGAAAAAATCTCATTAACATTTTAAACATAATGCGCCGAACGAGACTAGTTGGAGATCTCTGGAATATAATTATAAATGATTCATTGCACAAATTTGACAATTATATTGTGAAAATATATTCCAGAATTTATTGTTAGAATTAGAGTGGATAAATGAATCTTAAATAAGGTCTCATATAAAAGTGCAATTCTTTCATTCCTTCGCATATGAGAGCGGTCGACTCACCCCCATAGTCAACAGCTCGCGAGAGCGCAGAGATGAAAGAGTGATGCACTTTTAAATGAGACCTCATTTATGATTCATTTATCGCACTCTAGTTATAATTATGTGCGAGGCGCAGAGAGAACACCACGAATAGAGGCGAATGAGGAGCACGTGGATCAAAAGAGGTCACGCCTGAAACGATTCACGGAATACATATGGCAATCAGCTGCTTCGCGTTTATGAAGCTTCGTGCAGTTGGAAACAAGAAGTGTGCGAAATCACCGCGCTTGACCATTGTCAATCGAAATTTTCAGGGTATTCCGTGCAGGGACCCAATAGCCAGCCTACTATTTTACGGTCGTAACTGCAACACTGGGGGGCGGTATTCAACGCGTGACGAAAAAATTTATGACCAAATTTTGGTCACGGGCGCGAAAATTTTCGCGTTCGTGACGAAAAATTGGTCAGCGTTTCAACAATTTTCGCAGAATGAATTTTTCGATGCGCAAAAATGTGATTCGAGTGTGTGAAAGAGGCCATGTGCAGATCGTGTCGAGATCTATCTCACTGTGGTATGAAACAAAAATTCTCGCTTCTCTTGGAGATGTCTAGGGATGCGCCGGGACCGTGAAATAGTGAATAAATTGGGAATAGACACCATGCTACACCCACAGTAATTTTTCGGTTGTTTTTGCATATTTTTACAATTTAAATTGTATTTTTAATTCTTGGTCACGAACAGCAATATGATGCATTTTAATCGATTTATCTCACCCAATTGCATATGCTGCCTTGTTTTTATATACTGATTTAACTCACGAAGCGTGTTTTAGGCATCCAAAGTGGAATAACCCCAATGTCACTTGTGTTTGTCGAATTATAACTTTTGTTCTAGGTCACGAACAGCGT
>JACMIF010001322.1:0-24775 GCA_014805445.1 Diplogasteroides magnus | reverse complement strand
GGCCGTCCTGTAAAATTTTTGCATTATCCGCAACGAGATTCCATCATTTTTGGAATCTACGCACTCGATTACCCCATATATGTTAATTTCAGCCAAATCGTAGATGACTCTTTTGCTGCACAGTAGAGAGATTTTGCCCATTTCATGGACATAGTCGTTTTTTCGCGCGCGCTCCTCTCCGTACCATCCCTCTCAATGCAATGCATCACCGGAATATGAGACGCTTGCGATGACAGGGGTAGGGAGAGGGTGGATAGGGAGAGGGATTATACTGCGGACTGACACCAAGAGCAGCATGATTTGGGGCTTGGATCGTTTGATATGATCCTGCGAATCAGGCATGTCGTGAGATGCCGATGAAAACATCACTCATTTAGAATTTTTTAAACTGAAAACCAGGCTTCACTAAGGTACATGCATGACGGTATTGTAACAGCACTTCAATAGTGCACTGCATAGGGCTTATTCCAGCTTCACTGGTATAGGTAGAAAAAATGGGCGATTTTTTGAATGAGTGATGTTTGCATCGCCATCTCACGACATGCCTATTTTGCAGATTCGCAACAAACGATCCAAGCCCCAAATAATGCTGCTCTTGGTATCAGTCCGTAGTATAAGTTTTAGTCATTGCATCACCAGAATATGAGACCCTTGCGTTGACAGGGATAGGGAGAGGGAGGGTAGGGAGAGGAGCGCGCGCGAAAAAACGACTATGTCCATGAAATGGGCAAAATCTCACTACTGTGCAGCAAAAGAGTCACCTCTGATTTGGCTGAAATTAACATATATGGGGTAATCGAGTGCGTAGATTCCAAAAATGATGGAATCTCGTTGCGGATAATGCAAAAATTTTACAGGACGGCCGTTTGAATATTTCAATAGTCTGAAAATGAGGTTCAAAATGAAGTTACAGGTCTCGTTTTTATGTCATTATATGCCCTAGGGACCAGAATTTGAATGCCACATCAAATTTACAGATCGGATTTTTCACCTATTTTTGACGAATTTTCGGTTTTATTTCATGCCCTGAGGCAACGAAATTTTTTCATGTCAAACGGACCTCAGATTCGTGATCTACGGGGTCGAGTTACCCTAAAACCAAATTTTCAGCCAATTCAGAGACCTAAAGTTGAGAAACTGTGCAAAGGAATTGGCCTGGAGGTCCACTCTTACAGAAGATGTCTTATAAAATGATCTCAATTCTTTTCTCGTATTTAACGCATCGTCATCCCATGTAATTTTCATCTTCCACCTTGAGTTCATAATTAGTATCCACACGGGAAAAGAATCGGAGGATTCTCGGGTCATTCATAAATCTTCACTGACCGACGATATGAGCTAAATTGTAGATGAATTTTGCCCGCAGAGATCTGAATTATATTTTTCTTCACGTTCCCGGGTACTTCTAGGTAACGGGCTGAGCACAGAGGACAATATGAATGCTGACAAATCCGATGGAATTTTCCGTCTCACTGGCGTGTCCCATAATATCTGAAACTTCGACCTCTTTATGCTTAAGAGCATGTAGATGGCATACCGAAACTGTGCTAAGGTTCACAGCGTGGCGGAACCTGAAAATACAAAATATTGCAGCGCTTGAATACCTTACATACGCCTGATACCGCGACATCGCAGTTTCAAGCGTGTGCGCGATATTCATGCAATGCAATATTCTGTTTTACCATTTTCCGGCACGCTGTGCACGTACATCCAATTGAGTAAAAGATCAGTGACTGCTCATGTTGTAATGAACATCCGACTATACTGTAGTCAACTCTTTGTTTCTCAAGCGACCTTGTCGTGCAAAATCTTAGCATGTACAATTATGCTAACAATAAGGAATCAAACATCCATTTATCCATATTATGATAAAACGGTGACCACATACCACTCCCCATTGTCTTCATTCACATCACTCGTGTGCTACATACTGGGAAACTGCCTATGACCTTCACTCGCACATTTGAATATGCAGTTGAACACGATATTAAACTGCAAAATATGAATAGAATTTTTCTTCATCAATAGTTTGCTGTCTGGGTGAAGAGAATACATTTTCAGACAATAACATCCCAACGCAACATGTATACGTATGTAGTATGAACAATACGGCATCCACTTTCTTCGATTATATGACCTCCATTCGTGATTTAAAAAATGTTTCAATTGCACTGTAACAGTTCGTTTAGGATGACTAAGGGGCTAATATTTCGTCTTGGCTAAACTTCATAAAGCATTTTAAAATTCCATCGTGCATACGTCAGACCACCTACCTAGACGATGAAAGAAGAAATTAGGAGACCTCCCGTGGAACCCAACTATGAAAGGTATTCGAATGAGTGCATTCACGTTCCTATTCTTGCACCGGTAGTCTGTCTACACGCATTTCTTTTTGGATGAAGTTGATGATGAACGTCGTCGTTATCTTCGAGTTGGTTGGCTGCATGATTTACTCAACAATTCTGATCCTGTTGGCCTGTAGCAAGGACAGCGCTATCCGTACACCATTCTATAGGATCTTCTATGTCACAGGTAACACTTTCGGCATAATAAATCAAAAAAGTAAAACATACATATTCAAAAGGAATAATGTGTTTCAGGCGCCTATGGGGTCATAGGAGTTGCTGTAACAACATCTATCGGAGCCATCCAGCTCTCAAGTTCCGCTCTATTCATCACGCTCACTGCAAGAAAGCTCATGATTTTGATCAATTAAAGTGCGACTTCAGATCTTGTCAAACTGGGCCGAACTTGCGCATGCGTTCGGGAAGCTAATGATGATCGCTAATCGATACTATGTCTTGTCTGGAAAATCTTTCGAAAAAGTGCGTAGTCGCCATTTGACCCATGAGAAAATCTGATTTCAGCAGTGGTCTTCCCGTACTCAGGGATTTGTATTCGGAATCCAGTTTATATTTCCAATACTATTCCAAATCTACTACATCGATGCAAAGCCTATTTTAGAGGTGACTTCGTATCAAAATTTCAATAATCAAATAACCTATTTTGCAGGTAGACAAAGACGGCTATTCATTCGTTAAGGCGGTTTCAGTTGGATTGGTTAGTTTCACAAGTTCTTTCAATCATGGGATTGAGTATTTCAGACCAATCGCATCATTTTTGCATCGTGCTTACTAATCTACATTCCTGTCTCAATTATTCCCAGTGCACTGACGGTCAAACGATTCAGAGGCATGGCGGATAACATAGAAGTGGGATAGATGTTATTTATTATATAAGGAAACCCAAATTAATAATCTTCAAAAGTCGGAACGGGTCCACATTGGCGGAGAGAAATAGCGTACAGCATTGAGTGATCGCAGAGTCTCTAACCAGTCAGAGAACTCTGCGCTCTCCCACTTCCGCATGCTCTTCCAATGTGGACCCGTTCCGACTTTTGAAGATAATTTGGAGTTCCTTATATGTATAATCAACTGTCGTTGTGTAATTACAGAACAGAAGTTCTTCATTGGTACGACATGAACGGGCCCTTATATTCTATGCGATCGGATGTGTCTCAACACATTTTATTATGTGTCTGCTACAGGTAACAACGGAATTGGTTCAAACTTCATTGTATCTTCAGATCACATGGGCCTACGCTCGCTGGGCCAAAGATGATAACCTAATAGCGAATTGTGCGGCAATAGTTAGAATTTGTGATTAAACAAAGACTGAATGAGTTTCAGTACTATCGGGCCACTTCCCTCATAGTCTTCTCTTGTCCTGTACTACTTCTTCTATTTTCTTCACAGTCTAGAAATCTAACTATGCTATAGCAGACTCGTTAGGTGATAATTCAACATTCGAAATCTCACGCCTTGAAAACCGTGTGGGCAACTGCCTCTGATAATGGACAAAGACAATAAACGGACTTGGAGCTGTAGAATAAATATCATAGATGTGAATTCCAGCGACCAAGACTATATTGTTAAGTGATTTTTTTTAAAATTCAGGTGCTTCTTCGTGCATTCTGCTGTCCATTTCATCGACTGAACATCACTCCTGCAAACACTCCAAATGCAACATCAAACAACACTAAATTGGTCTTCTTTCCGCGTACAAGAGAAATCTCGACCTGAAGGAAACTACTTTATATATGTGTGTGGAAAAAGGTCGTCTTTCAATTTGAGGATGATTGATATTAGAACATTTGACTTAGCAAATCCATAAATATTCGACCACAAAATATTAGCAGCAGATCAATTTATTCACGAATAAATACAACGATGAACATATTTGGCAGTAAAATATTTCAATTCTCCTTCATATTTAATTCATCATCATCCCAAGTCATTTCCACCTTCCACCAATCTTTGGCCTTTGTTGAGGACATCTTTTTATTAAACTTCTGAAAAAATCTTATTGGAGAAGTCACGTGACTAATTGGCGACACGAGTGCATGATCTGTGCTGTGACTTCGTGATCTTTTGACCGAAAACAGAAAAAGTAATCATTTCTCACTTCATCCATTCTCCTGCTCTGTTCAAGGGAGAAATGTTTCTTCCAGTCACGCGACCCTCCTTTTCGAATGAAATTAGTTTGGTTTCTGCAAGAGGTTGTGTGAAATAAGTACAGTACCCAGCAGAAGTTACTTGAAACTTAAAATTAAATGAAGAACACTAACAAGAAACACGAAGGAAACCACCGATGCTGGTCATTCTTCATCGATTTTAGCATGGATTTGTCAATTATCTGAAAAGAAAAAATTCTTTATTGGTTAAACTACAGCAAATGCCTGATCAAGAATATCCTCATTCTCCACCAGTCGTGCTGCTGATCCGCCGAGAAAATTAGCAATCTTCACAACAGATCCTCGCAGATCTTCCACCATTTCTTCGTACTAAAATATGATTGAGAACATGTTGGAAGGCCCGCTTACCGTCAGAAATAGAATGTTCTCTTTCTGCTCTTCTATTCCACCGAGCCATGATTGAAAATGTTGGAAGTAGTCACCGAATCCAACCTGGTAATCGAGTCAGAAGAACCTTTAAGAGAAGACGACGCTTACTTGACCAGACATGAACAACTCAAAGTAGACATCGAATAGACCGTGTTCGAAGTCGTACATCTACACAATTATTTGTCTTCTAAAAGTTGCCAAAACCTTGAAATTTCTGGTATGGTGGAAATAAGAAGTCAAACAGTCCTTTGGATTTCTCACAGCATAAATGTACCTGAACCTCTTTCAATTAATTCAAAACTACCACTCACTTGGCTCCGCCACCCTTGGGAATAGAATCGAAGGTGAAATGACTCTGAATGACAGAAATCTCGAGGATTATCAACTTGGGAAATAGAACCTTCAGAATTCTTGGAGCTGGAATGTTGTCTACGTACTCTTTTCCCATGAATTCTATCATTGGCGATACGAAGCACATATCTGAAAGGGTTCACAATAAATTCATTGGCTATTAGGACGTCGAACGTTTGTCGCTGCTGTCCATTTTGAATTCATCCGTTGCCGATTCGTATTCCGTTCTATCTGAGCACAAAGAGAGTTGACTATCGAAGAATGATGAATCACTCCTATTTACCCATAAGCTGAAGCACAATGTGTTGAATCCACGTTGTGCCACACTTGGGATACGTACAAATGAAGATGTCCGAAGGTCTTGGGAGGATTTGTTTGGCTGACCTATTTGATATGCAATAAACGGCATGTAATACTCATCCTACCGTATGTTGTCGGGGTTGAATTCTGGAGGATATGGTTCCCCATCTACGTAGATCTCACCAGGCAGCTTGAGAGGAGCCAGATCATCACCTTTGTTGCCATTTCGTATGTGAATCCTCTCCTGGGGCTGGCTTGTTTCCGGGCGTTTGTCTGAGAATTGAAACTGAAAGGCTTCAGGCCAATCCCCATACCCAGAGCATAGACCATTGGAGGCGCCATTGCAGTACAGTTCACTGTGAGTGAATCGGAATTGAATATCTGACTGAGCTGAGCTGACCTTGCCTTCTCTCTGGTTTTGAACCTGTAGGAGTTCAGATAAAGAGTTTTTGCCCTTCTTCGTTCCCTCACCATAAGATCATGGTAGAGGAATTATAAGATAAGAGGAGAGTCGTGACTGTTAAAGGAAATTTTCTATCAGGTCACTTCTCGGTCCAATCACCAGGTGCTCTCATCGTAACATTATAATGGAGAAGAGTGGAAGAAAAAGAGAGAAGAAAAAGTGGAACCATATTTGACCTGTGCCTCTCTGCAGAGAAATTATGGCTTGCAAAGTCAGAGAACCGTTCGCATTGGAAGATGAAAACGCAGTTTCTGAAAGCAGAAAAGTGTTCACAATTTTATAAAGTCACTTGCATTCAGTTGCTCGAAGGAAGATGATGGTTACGAATTTTTTGTTACATTAATCCAACGGATTCAATACAGTGATCGTGTGTTATGAGTATGTTCTTACAATTGGGCCATATTCATGTGCTTCATTGATACTGATCGTATAGTCGCAGGTTCTTTTCCATGTCTCATTCGTATCAGATCAGAACATTATGCAGACACTTTGAGTATATTCGTTAACCTACCTGGAACATGAAAGAAGAAATTTGCAGCCTTCGAATAGAGCATGGACAGTGAATAGCACTTAATGAAAAGTAGACGTAGGTGAATGTACTTTTTCATGTCACTTTTTCCTTTACTATTCGTTGAACATGTTGTTCATATATTTCCATCAGATGAAGTTTATGCTGGACGCTCCCTTCATTTTGGAGCTCATCGGGTGTTTGATCTACGGATTGATTTTAGTCACATTAGCAATTAGCAAAGATAAGGCCATCCGCACACCATTTTATAGGATCTTCTATGTAACAGGTTACATAATATTCCTCATATGATATGAGAAACGAATTGTTTCAGGAACGTACGGAATCATCAGTGTTCTTGTGGCCACTAGTATTGGGGCTGTTCAGCATTCGAGTACCGCATTATTCATTACGCTCAATGTACAGAAACATAACATTTTAGTAATAAATAAATAAGTGAAAATTCAGATTTTGTCCGGTTGGTCGTCCCTTGCTCATGCATTCGGAAAACTTATGCTGATCGCAAATCGATTCCACGTCTTATCAAGCAATACGTCAGAGAAAGTATTGCCACAAAGCAACAATTAATAAATGAAAATGCTGGTTGTTTCAGCAATGGTCTGTTCGCATTCAGGGAATAGTGTTCGGATTGCAGTTTATTTGTCCTATAGTCATACACATCTACTATATAGACGCAAAACCGATTTTCATGGTGATTTTTCATTAAATGATCTCTGAAAATGGGCTATTTTGCAGGTGCTCAAAGACGGTTCTTCCTTTGTTGTGGCTGTGACTGTTGGATTTGTATGTTTATAGAACCACGTGCCCTTGACTGAATGATCATTTCAGATCAATCGTATTATCTACACATCATGTTACTTAGTATACATTCCCGTTTCAATAATTCTCAGTGTACTGACAGTAAAGAGATTCAGAGTTTTTGCCGGCAATAAACATGTGAGCGTTACTATCATTGTAATTGAATTATTTAATTGACAGAGTCGTTTCTCTTTGGTTCGTCATGAGCGAGCACTGATATTTTACGCTGTAGGCTGCGTTTTATCACAGTTTACAATATGCTTGCTGCAGGTGAATCTTTAGTTTTGTTTATTGAACATTAAATATGTATATTATTAAGATCGTCTGGGCCTACGCTCGTTTTGTAAACGACGCGCAGCTCACGGCTGCTTGTGTTGCAATAGTAAGAAAGATTCATCAACGCGAAACTAGAGATGTCCAATTTCAGTTCTACCGGGTCAATTCCTTTACAATCTTCTCTTGTTCTGTGCTTCTTCTGCTATTCTCGGCACACGCGAGAAACGTAAGAAGATTCATTAACGGTTATTCAAGTTAGACAGTCGTGCAAGTTAAATATAAATGTATTACGTACTTATCTGTGCTTAGAACGTGTGTGTCCCTTTGGAATGCAAGATAGCACATAGTAGAGTTGGCAGCTTGTATGCGAACTCGGTTACGTTTCATCTGATCCTATATCTGTAAATTATACCCTCACTGAAACGTAAACCTTATTAGTACATAGCAATCACTTGGAGAGAACAATACCACTATCGAATTCAGGTGTTGTATCGGTCATTGGGGTCCTTGGGTGATGTCCGAACCCCATCGCCTTAAGCAAACACTGTCAGCGTCGTATCTGTGTACCCCACAATTTCTTCAAGAGCTTCCGCGACAGTGTTTCGCTTTTCATAGAATGTTGGTGTCTTGGGATAAATAGAAAGGACGAGTGCACTTTCAACGAATGTACCCGTTTCATACGACCCGCTGAAAAGAAGAAAAAAAGTTTCATGTTTGATTAGTCATGTCAGTTCCGTTGGTTCAAACATGAAATATGCGTTAATGAAGAAGGAACAAGCATCTCGTTAGAGCCTTTTCAATCAGTTAAAAGTGCTTCCAGGTATAGAAATGAAGTGATCAGATACCGTGAATCACTCTCTGTCAATGCATGCAATCATGAAGTGACTCTTGATGTGGGGGCTGTGCGTGCACAAAGAGTTCATATGTGGTTGAAACAAGACAAATTTGCTCTATGGCACAATATCTCCAGTTTTTTGGGAACCATATAAATACGCAAGTGACCGTTTTATGTGAAGGAATTGATTAATTGAAATTATACTCAAAATACTTCAAACTACAGAACGGTTTATGGATTTTCATGGGAACTAAACCGATCCCAATTACAAGAGGAAGTTTTTGATAAATATTCACCGACTCAGGTGCTCCTCCATGTTATCTGCAGTCCACATCGACGATTGAACATCACTCCCGTCAATTCTCCCAATGCAGCATCAAACAATACTAAAATTATCTTCTTCTCACGTGCACGGGAAAGTTTCTCTTGAATCGGGCACCACCCTATTCACCTGAATATGCGAGACTCACTCAACTTTATCTATCGTTAGGACAGGAACTCCATTTCAACTTGAAATTGAAAGGAGCTAGTCTTATTCTGAGTAGTTTTGTCTCATAGTGTGTGTACTTGTAACTGCCAATTTTCTCGATGACTGCAGTCATAAATTCGATAGACAAATTTATTACATTTTTCAGTATTCCACTTTGAAAACGAAACTTGGAAGGCACAGTCACCCATAATCTGTAATGTAGTGATTGTTCTTTTCGACGTCGCATAGTCAGGCTACTCGTGTTCGTAGGAAAGTTTTACAATTTTTCATTAGACAAAATGATTTATTCTATTCTTACCTTATCAAACCTCAACTAAGCGGGTTCAGACGATTGCAAATAAAAATCACAGTCGGTTTGATTTCACGTTTGCATACAAAACGTAGGCAATGTTCCACATAATTCATCAGCTTTTGGGGTGGCAGATGTTTAGCGGAATGCCACAACGCTACCTCTCATGTGTTTTCTCAATCAATGGAAATAATATTGAAACTTGACTCCTTGTTCATCTTAGATCTACTGGGATGTGTTTGTTATGTTGTTTTTATCGTTTGCTTATTAGCTTCCAAAGACAAAAATTTGCGGACGCCGTTTTATATTATTGAATATGTAACTGGTAAGCATTACGTATTTCACCTACCTATTTGTTTCGTCCGCATTGAGGAATTTACGGTATAATTAAAGTCGTCGGTGGCATTGTTATCGGTGGTTTCGTCCAGGATAATTTGCACTTCTTCATAGTGGCAAATGTTGGTGCATATCAAAATTCTCAAAATGAATATAGTTAAATTGAGATATTGACCGGTTGGTCGACGTTTGCCCATGGATTCGGTTGTATTTTAATGATCGCCAATCGCTACGCTGTCATTACTTCAAATAAGAGTAATCCTGAAACGGTAAGCTTTCATGGTAAAATAAGCCTATCATTTGATGCAGAATGTCTGGACAAAACGTCAGCAGTTGATTGTACACGGATGTATGTTCGCACTACCAATACTTCCCACTGTTCACCATGCCATTTCTAATCCGCGGCTCAGTGTGTGGTCGATTCAATCATTACCAAAAAATATCATAAATGTTTAGGTAGACGATGATGGACGCACTATCGTAAACTTAAAACAATTTGTAAGCGATTTCTTAATAAATTCATTCGTGAGTATTTAGTATTCCATGCAGCAAACGGGACTGATATTTTACTCCTTTTGTTGTGTCTTGTATTCGATAGCAGGGTTTATTCTCTGCATAATAACTGTAAGAGAGTATCAACTCTTATCGCTCCATAAATGTAAGTTACGGCAAAAGAGTTGCGATTTGGATAAATTTCACGGGATACTTATATCACTCTTTGAACGTTGAAAACAATACAGTTGTCTCATTTTTCAGAATCAGCGAACAAGTGTGACATTCCTCCATACTCAAAAACGTATGTTAGTGTACTCAACTTCATGTCTTGCCATAGAACTCATTCTTTGGGTTGAACAGGTGCAGTTTCAATTTTCCAATGAAACATTTTGGTTTGATTAAGATTCTGTTAGCGCTTGCAATATGGAAGAATAACGAAGAATTGTTTGCGATGTGTGCATCAGCTGTGAGTTATATTCCCATGAACTAGGAAATGTCAATTCATGCTGCTTACATGCTGCCAATATATTCAGTCCTACCGAATCAACTCACTTACCACATTCGCCCTTCCATTGCTGCTACTGATGGCCTCACCACAAGCACGTTACGTGAGGACACCGGATTCATTCCCTCATAAGGAATGATATATTCAGAATGTTCTCCGTTCACTGCATCTCACTCAGTTCTTCTTCGGTCAACAGCTTTCGCATGAACAGAGTTAATCGTTCACACGAACTTCGTCCCAATTCGCTCACAGAATAGCACCAACGACTTGAACAACGGCATTTTATTGATATCAACAGCTATTATTTAGACTATTCATCGAACAAGTAGGGCTTCTGGAATCTTCCAACTTAACCCGCACAAATTTAAACCTTTTCTTATTTCGCCTCGTTCCATAGAGGCTGTGATGCAAAGTGTACCTTGACCATATGGTTACTCATCCTCTCCACGCCATTGCGCCCCATTGTGCAATATCTCATGGTTTTGTGGAGTACTAATCTCTACAGTAAAAATAAGTAACAGGCAGAGCTATCGAATATCATCGCACAGCATGCAGTGCAAAAAGGAGGATCTGGTCTTGTTTCTTAGCTACAAAGAATTTCACGAATTTCCACTTTCGAACCACAAAATTTTCGTGACTCCTATTTGCTCCCACAACATGAAACAAAATAGATTGGATTGGTTAGCATCGCACTAGAATATACCTAGTCATCCAACATCTGACAACATCTTTCAACTGAACAACTTTCAATTCGTCATTTCCTCTGCCTATCTCTCCTCGTTCTATAGAGAGAGTGTTGTGTAATGTGTTCCCTTGACCACGTGGTGACTCATCCCCTCTCCCTCCCCTCCCCTTGCGCCCAATTGTGCAATCCCTCCCTACATAAGCCTCCCCTGCCCTTCCCTCCTCAGTCTACAGCCGTAGTCGCTTCCCCATCCCGCAGTTACCTTCAGAGGTCCGTTCGGGAGTGTGGGAGGAGACACAGATCGGCCCTCCATCAGTAGGTGTCTCTAGAGGAGTCCACTTCGTACCCTCCATCTTCCTCCAACCAGAAATGCTCCTTACCGCCTGCAGAGTCATCTTCTTCGACTAATGCCCCCTCAGGGGTACAGTGCTATGACTACACATTTGAAGAGAAGAGAGAACATCAACAGTACTTCTACTCTCGAAAGACCGCTGCTCTCATCATCGATGCAGTCCTTGACTACTTTGGATACGACAATGAGAGAGTGCAACGAGAGTTCTGTTGTCTGTGTGCACCTTCTATTGCTGAGATACTGTACCATGAATACGATATCTCTGTGACTCTTCTGGACCTCGACACCCGATTTGACTACCTGCCCGGATTCCGCAAATTCGACCTTCTCCAGCCTTCTCTGCCTGAGGGTAAGTGTATTTTCCATCCATTTTCAAGTATTACTCTGTTTGATGATGCATAATACCTCCCTTTTCAGATCTTAAGCCCTTCTCTTTCATCCTCTTCGATCCTCCCTACTTCGGCATTCCACTCTCTACCATGCAATCAGCAATCACTTCCATATCATCTTCCTCTCCTCGTCTTCTCGTCGGATTCCTTCGAAGAGACGACCATCTTCTCCTCTCTGAATTCCCTTCACTCTCCAGATCAACTGCTCCCATCGAGTATGACAGGTGAGGACGTTTTCTTGACCATGGTTGGCAGTTCGACTGTTTTATGGGATATGTTTACAAGGCCAGTCGAAGACATACCCTTTGTGAAACATAACCCATAAAATAGTCAAACTGAAAACAGTTATGATTTAGGATATCCGCTATCGAATCCCACGTCCTAATTTCGGTCAATTGCAGAGTTCGCGAGTCTCGTTGGTCCAACTACGCAATGTACGCAAACTGTGACTTACGAGGAATAAGGAGAGCTCATGGAAAGAAGAAAAGTGCAAAGGAGTAAATAGTATCAATACATATCTAGAAATATGAATAAAGTAATGAATGTCCAATGTTGTGTTTTGTGATGTAAGGGACAAAGCTTCGGCTTGAAATTTGTGCCAATTTCTTTTGCACATAAAATTAATTTTTAAAGCATAGTAAAATATTTGATAAAGACAACAATGTAAGTTCACGTAGACATTTTTGTGCGAATGTTCCTGCAGCAGATGCTGCTATGGTCTATCATAGCTTTCAGCGTGCGCATTAGTTTAGTAAGAGTAATTGGAGGCGAGGAAGGGCATGAAGAGCAAGATCTAATCGCGTTGCACGAATAACGCAAAGTTAACGGATATTTGCGTTATGAAGGCGAAATTCAACGAGATAGTGTCTATGGAACTTGGAACTAGGCTCGTCATGTTGATTTCGTTGAAATTATTCTGAATATTCTGAACTGTCGTAAACGTGTATCAACATTGTAGTGTACTGATTCTCAATAAATATTGACTCTTCACGGAAAGAAATGATAATAAAAGTGCAAAAATAATTCATGATCACGACAAAAACGTTTGCACGGAGTGGGGTTCGAACCCACGCACCCTTACGGGTACCAGAACGCTCTGACAACTGCGGGCTCTGAACTCGAGCCAAGCGGGTAGATCGCTTGAGTCTGGCGCCTTAGACCACTCGGCCATCCGTGCATGGTGTTTGCGGGAGGAGACAGAGTACATGACACATGATAATTGGCTGATCATCTTCCTATGGATTTTTGGCCTGACCACCGAATATAGATCGCCTATTCTTTTCATCAACTATTTTAATTGCATGGAAATTAATGACAAGAGAACAGTGCCGATAATATATCAATGATCGTCAATGATGTAGTCTCATTGACTTTCCCATATGTTTCAAGTCATCTTTATAACCTCGGATATTCAACTCAAGTCAGCAAAGGATATGGAATTCCATTTTCAACAATAATAACGTTTTCTAGTAATGTTCTTTTGCCCATTTCCTCTGTTCAAGCCCTGAATTGTTCTATTCTCATGCGCTGCCCGAGTCACAGACCCGATTAGATTCCCATGCATCCTCTCACTTCAGGCGCTCTAATTCTGCAGTCTCGTCGTTTGTTTTACATTCAACCAAACATTACGATCCATTGTCGGTCGCCAAGCAGTTCATTTAGAGAAATATCCGGGTATAATTTTTCGCATGTTCAACGAACACAGATTTCTGCACCTGCAGTCCATTTGGAAATATAACATTGAAATTCGTATACTATTTCGTCTCACCCCTCCTGTCTTGCATCACCTTGAATAATCATTTCTTTTTTTGCGCAGAATATGCTACTGTGAACATATGAAGAGCAGTACACATGTTTTATCTATACGGCGAAACACATTCATAAACCGGTCATCGACTTCGCTACGACGAGTTCCATTTAGTTGGGCACCGATCGGAATTTGGCCTGAAATCAATCAATCAGTTACCGTAATATAATTGCTACCGTATACAAATGAAATTGATTGTAAGACTCACAGTGAATCCCTTGACGCCTACTCCTCCGTCGGGATTCCATCTCACTCTCATTGCATTCTTTGTTGAGGACACCTTGTATCCCGTCCATCCAGCACCAGACATCCTCAAATATATTGTTATTTACACCGTACCCTAATCAGATAAAAGGTTACTTCTTGATGACAGATACTCCATCAGGGCCATCGTTGATCTCCAGAACGTCACAGCATTCGTTCGCCTCGAGGAAGACAATCTGAAGAGAAATTACGGTTATTGGGAGTCCTTTGATAATCAGTGTTTATTAGATGTTAGGTAGATTCCGGAAGATTTCATGATGCATTCAGCATTTCATTCTCATACAAGATTTTATCTCACTGCCTCACACGGTCGACTAGCAGGAGAAGACGATAGTCGTTACCAATGCATCATGAAACCTATCCCTTAGCAGAGTAATCGTCGTACCTCCAACTCGATGTGATATCCATTGTTGGCCTGCAAGATGAAGTTGCATGGGATGTTCGCGTTCCACGGGAAGCCAGGAGAACTGATCTGAAGGAGGGAAATCAGGTATCATTCTGGAGACGACGAGTACCGCTCCAGAATTGAACATCGTGGCTCCACTGCATGTGGGAGGAGTGACGGTGCCGTGGCCAATGGCTGAAACAAATTCACCTTATTATGTTTCACAAAAGTTATTTGCTGTGCTCTTTTCAGTTAGTTGTGCCTAACGCAACTGTTCTATAAAATTATCTACGTTCTGGACAGGGGAAATCGAAATGCGAGAGCTTACATTTGTCATGCGATCTCAGTTCACGACAAAGTCATTTCTAGGGGCATGAGCACAAACCATCCTGCATGCAGATGTATGGGAGATCTCTGTCACATCCCGTGTTAATCCACTGTCCTCCATTCACGTTCATTGCACCACAGTCACCGTAGCCATTAGCGGGATATCCTGCAATTTGTTTCATGAGATATTTATGATAACATGTTATGTTTCCTAAGCAACTGATGTTCCTAGTACAACCCTAACTGACGACTGTGCTTTCAAACTTTTACGTTCTATTCCGTCTTTTATGTGTTTCTGTGTGAAGACAGAAAATGACAAAGTGTATTTCTAATCTCTATTCCCTCATTCATCCGGTCGTACCTAGTGTTTTGATACGATCGCGCGATAGAGAAAACAGGCATATGGAATGATCTTTGCCATTCTTTATGCCATCACTAGTAGATACTAACCACTCTGGTAGTTCATGAAGTTAAGTGACGATCCATCCTCCCATCCAAAGTAGTTGCTGTTATTCTGACGATGAAGGCCAATGAGGAACGAACTCGTCGCTCCGTTTCCCACAGCAGTACGACGGAGGAAATCGTTAACCTGCAGGAATGAAGTTCTAAACGTGCCTCGATGGGGCAATCCTGCATATTACATATGCTTCACACACTAACGAAATATGAATGAGTGGCTAGCATTCCGGTTCTTGTCATGAAAAATAGTGAACCATGCAATAATATAAAATAAGAAATAAACAATATTTTTAAGTTTCATGTTGACTATAAATGAACGAAATTCCCCAACGTCCTGAAATATGCGTAAGACATTGCCGTGGTCAATAGGTAAAAGAATAGTTTACATCTTGAGAGTGGATGATGGGAAGATGAGCATAGTCCTGGAAGCAGATATCCTCCGCACGCTGCCAGTACATACTCGATTGAGTGCTTGTCATCTGAAACATATACTGTAATATAGCATTCTCAAATTGCGCGAAATTATCTTCAAATCATCTTGGTTATAGACTCACCTTGTAGCAGTATCCACTGTCTCCCATCGATGTTGTGATGGGATGATAGTTCGCGGCACAGTTGCCATCTTGAAGATATAATCATAAATGACATCATCTATTTGTGCTACCGACCTTGCAGTTGTTTCGTTTCCTGGCAGAAAAGATCGACGATCGTGAATGTGCCGACCTAAGTGAACATTGTTGTATTTTGTAGCACTGTCGATTCAATTTTAACTTCTGCCGAGCAAAATTGGGGACGTGTGAAAATGTTATCTCACCTCGACCCATTTCTTCGTAGCGATGTCGATGCAGTATGACTTGTCGCTCTTGCATGAGAGAGGGGTGTCTACAATTCTTTAGTCACTAAATGAAGCATCATTACTATTGGATGATGTTCTTACGACAATAAACGCAATGGCTAAAACATAATCAAATGCCCTAGAATTTCTTTGCACCTTTCTTGAAGTTTGTGTATGTGATGGCAGTGCCATCGACCCATTCCAAGATACCCTTCTGCTTGTTGCACACGATGCCTGAAGGAAAACGAAGTAAACAAGTAGAACTTTAGAAAATGATTTAGCTTTTGGTTTCTGTAAAAATATACCAAATGAGCTCTCAGTTCATCACTCTCACTATATACAGAGACTATTTCAGAAGAACGTAAAACACAATAGTTAGTTATTAGTGATAACACAAACCGAGAAGCAGACTGTTCTTTCCTCCATAAACTCCGTCCATTTGCACCATGAGATCATTGTCCTGAATAGTTTGAGATTAGGAATTGAAGGATTTGCATTCGGAAGTAAGAGGTGATAATGATTAGTCTTACTGCTTGACTTCTGACAACGGGAGCGTGCGTACCATCCTTTTTGCAGTCCTAAATGACAATGTTATATTGATGAAGCTTGTCAATAAACTTGGTTGTATGCAAAAAAGTTCAGAAAACTGTCACAGCTGTTGAAAGATGCCTGTTGTTATTTGGCTTTCGATTTTCAGTCTCTTGTTCCTGATCACAGCAATAAATGTCAAAGAGTCTATATTGTCACGCGGTGACGTGGGAGTACCGCCATACACCGGAAAAGGTCCCTTATCTACATCTCGAATTCATTGGGACCGCAAATGAAGAGGGAGTGAGTCATTCATTATCAATTGTGGCTTCTTAGAGCACAGATTCTGTTTCAAAGTGCCTAATGCGGGCGAAAGACAAGAGCGCCGCAATTGTGACATGGACTCTTGCTCCGTGATATTGACGACAACTATGGCACGTCTGTCCATCTCCCCATCACAGCGGACTGGTCTTTCTCCCGCCTAATGCATTCAAAGTCAGTAACTGAATAAAATCTGTTTCAAAAATTTCTGGATTCTTACTTTGAGTCCATTGCTGAGAACCTCGTACCATCCCGAGAATCTCATGCAGTATCCATTGTAGAGAGTACTGTAGCCTTGCATGCAACCAAAACCTGGAACAACGGTAAATACGTAAAAATGAATGCATACGGCCATATTTTCTTATTAATCCACACAGATGAGCATATAAGAAGTTGTCACTACACCAAATTCGATTTTTACCGTGTCCGTAGTGGCATTTCGAATTATCAAACGTCGAAGTACCACCTTCATTAACAGTTATTATCTAATACTGTGAGTGACTTTCGGCCAAACGATCATACAAAATTGTCAAACGTTCCCATTCTAATCATATAAATCGATGTTAAAACATACTCGGTTGAATGATCGCAGCGATAGTCAGGAGTGTCAACAGAGCAGCCATGGCCGGTGGAGCGGTCAGGACGGCGACTGAGCTTCACTCTTGCACTCTCCCTCTCTTTTCTACCCCCACTCTGTCCAGGAGAAGATAACAGGCCCATTTCATTGATAAGAAACGGAGCCAATTGCTGATTCAGAGAGAATCACGGACAGATGCCTACAAAGCATGCAATTTGAAATCTAAAAAAAGCGATGAATCGATCCGAAAATACGAACATGTGTGCATCTATATAAGAAAGTACTGTCATTTGATGTTGTACAGATCTTCAATCATTTTGTCAGAGTTTTCTCGGGTAGCAATCCCTATATTATATTGCTAGGCTATATATTGTATGGAAGATGTTTTCCTAGTATGCTTCCTGGCATTGCCTCTGTAACTGGTCCCGCTGTTGTTCCATGACCCCTCGAATATCATTGATTCCCTCGTCTCTCTCAAACTTTCCTTGCAAAGGCATGCCTCTTACAATGCACTTTATCCCATACTACCCAATACACTATCAAAAGAATCGATATTCGATCTACCATTCGCATGTACCTAGCTTGTTTATTGACTATCCTTTCCATTGCAGTAGAATGCCCGCGATACCTCTGCCACAGCAACCACTCAGTCAGGTCAATCAACAGAAAGTGAGTTATGTTTCATGGTAATGATTTAATCGTTCGGAGTATCGTCTCAAGCGATATAAGTCCGATTTGGCCGGTATGAAAACATAAACAAGATAATGTTCAGGTCGAGAGCAACATCAGACTGGTTGAGAATTGGGGGAAGAGTTCGACGGAAGATGTAAAAGAAGTGGCTGGTGGACAGGAATGCAATGACTTTAAACTTAAAAATCGTTTTCAGAGATTGTGACTGTCGCGATGCGAGTGATGGAACAGGCATTCGCAACCGGAGTGGTAAGCTAGCTATTGTTTTCATTTTAGGTTTAGCACACAAATCGAAAAGCTGGTTACAGGTCGAATATGCACTGTATGATCGAGCAACCTCTCTGATTGGTGAGTCCGAATATCCCGCTGCTATTCTCTCCCAAAAACTGCTGCAAGTATGTTTCACGACTTGAACAAAACACAATTGACAGCCATTCAGAACCTGATAATTCATTTGGAGACATGCGTCGATAAGAAAACTCATATTCAGGTATCTCCTAGGCAACCATGTCTATCTCTAATATCTTTATTTGTCCAGAAGATCCACTCTCCACCAAATAGAAGATTCAATGCACCCAGCACAAGGATTCAGCCTGCCTTTCAGTCATCTCATTTACGTTCCCCATTGATCAACACCCAGGTTGGGTTCTACTGTGGAGAATGATCACTTTATGGATTATGTTTCACAGAATGTATGACTCCAGTATAGGGGGGTCATCCGGTGAGACAACATTATCAATCATTCAGAGTGCCTTCTTGTCCCCGTCACCACTGCCAGAAGTAGTCAAAATAGAGGATCCAGAAATACCGGTCATCGAAATAGAGGATAATGGACCTGCTCCTGAGAAGACAGGACCTCCTACGGTGGAAACCAGACCTCCTGCACAGGTAGGAAAAAAGATTTCAAATTTTTGTTATTGATTCTGAAGGCTTAAATATATCGATTGCTACTGCAGGACGCGTCGCGTACGGGTTGCGGTCCGGAAACGATTCCTGTTGAACCACGCATTGAAAACGATGTGAGAGAGGGCGATATTACACAGTCAACAAATGGAGGAAGAGCGACACAAGATGTACAGATGAACGAAAATGAGGAATCTCAACGAAGGCCGAACAATGCAATAGTTAATCAAGAAGAAATTATGACACACGAGGTTTCTGTTCTTTCTGCTTCGGATTTTCATTAGGGCTAAATTATTATTCACCTTCCTTCAACTCTCTAATTGCATCATTTCAGGAAAAATATACATTGTTGAACAGAAAGCGCGCGCGAGAGAACAGTGGAGAGCGGTCTAAAAAGGGCGTGAACGAGGGAGTGGAGGAGAGGGAGGAGACACCGACAAGGACAGATACAAAGAGGTAAATGGACAAAGCTGCATTATGGTGCCATTGATACTTGGCCATTATTGAAAACTGAGAACTTGAACTGCACAGTGGTTTAGTCATTATACGCATGCTTTATAATAAAAGGCAGAAACTTGAAATTCAACTGAAAATATTTGTTGTTGTTTATTTATCTGTTGAAGCAGAATTCGATTTCCTGACGGCTTATTTCTCAAATGTATCACTTTATCAGAAATAACTCATAATGCAGGTCCGCACGTGTTTCCTGTACAAACTTCGGCTACTCAGATGATTTTAAGATTAATCTGCCGTTCGCCATCACGTCAGTTTGCGGTTTTCTCGTATCAACATGTCGAAAAGACATTTATCAAATTTTAAATCATTTTTGAATAATGAAAATTCTGCAATTTCAGGTCGAGGATGAACTCTCCAGCCCCTTCAGGCCGACTATCTTCTCGTGAGTCGACACCTCTGAGTACAGGCAAGAAAGGAATAAGATCAGGGAAGGTAAAGTTTGGATCAACTTTGAAGCAAGATGATTCCTGTATCTATGTAGATTCCTGTAGATTGCATCCTTTTCAAGTTCCCATTCGTTGCAGCTGGAATTCGCACATAGACAATCAGTTGAAAGGAGAAATGCACTGGAAATGGAACTTGAAGATGAAGAAATGGCAGAGGAACCTGTACTAGACACGAAGAGGGGGAAAGAGAACGTTATGGGAGGAGAAAAGTGCTACAAGAGCACTCGGACTGTTGACGAGGTGAAGAATTCTAACCAAAATTGAAAGCCTAAATACCTTACCTTGTTTACCGTTCATATAATATGAGCATTCAGAGTCCACATGAACACGCAGAAGGAGCAAGGAATGACGAGGAAGAACGGATAATGGAAGACGTGAAGGTGCGATCTTATTTGTCACTGACGTAATAGACATAATAAGTATCTTCTGGTCATTTGTTCGAGACGATCTTGTGATCTGTCATTCAAAATTTGATACTGATCCTA
The DNA here is from genome assembly GCA_014805445.1 of Diplogasteroides magnus. Taxonomy (NCBI): domain Eukaryota; kingdom Metazoa; phylum Nematoda; class Chromadorea; order Rhabditida; family Diplogasteroididae; genus Diplogasteroides; species Diplogasteroides magnus. The sequence goes on along the minus strand of JACMIF010001322.1, from coordinate 4,236 downwards.
CAACAAACAAATTATTTACCTAAGTGTACAAAGAGTACAGCTTACACTATTACGTACAGCTCATAATTTCAGCCGATATTGCCTCTCATCATCAAAAAGAGACGAGGAAGGCCACCAAAAGTAAGTTGTTTTGCTTTTCGTGCTGTTATCTGTCAAAAATACTGTCTTGCTGAGAATATATGTAATGGGAACAGATCCCTATTTTTTCAGAAGCAGACGAATGTGACTTCGAAACAAGCTCCCAAGGTACGGTAACCAGTCAAATTGTGTCAAAGCGATAGTTCAATGGTTCAAACTTCAGCCAAAGTCCGGCGAGCGACGCCGATCTAATGTGCACACAAAAAAGAAGGAAGACCTCGCGGCCAGTGTGGCTTCATTGAGTCCATTGAGTTCCGGAACCTACAGTGATTGCGGTAATTCACAATTGCTGCCCGGGAAGGACAAGAACACACCGGATGCTAAGAAGACGGCAATCTGGCGGTGAGATTTGAATTACTGAAGTAGCAATGAACAGTCAATGCGCACAATCAACGTAATGAAGTTTGTAATTTAGTTGCAGACACTTTTTTTGATTTTCTAGCATAAATTTACAGATTTGAAAACCAAATGATTGCCTGTCGTTTATTATCCCTGCCCGTTCAGCGTCAGCCTTTCCCCGGCACCAAGATCTTCGGCATTCGAAATTTTGCAGAATGTAAGGAACAACAAGGGCAGGTGAGTGTTTTAAATACCAATCAATTGACATATTTTCGCATATTTGAAATTTACCCGAAATTTCGTATCTAATACGATTCACTTTTGAATCTGAAGTAAGCAAGTGCATTTTTTCATTTATACCATACTCATAGTATTCTGGACAGGAGGCCACCGATGCGATCGCCGTCCCCTCGACCTGATGAAGGAACAGGAAAGGGAGCAGAAATGATGAATACGGTGGACGATTTAAATTATCTTGGTCACAGATTATTCTTACTAATGAAAATATTCGTTGTAGGCATACAATTGTGTATCAGCCTTTTGTGATATAACAGGGCCCATATTATCGTCATTACTTGACACCTTGAATATTGAATGAAGTACATATCTTAAGATTCGTTCATTTCAGCCAGTGTTCAAGGGAGGATGAGCAGAAAATTGTCCTCCATTGAAGGGAAGGACCAAAGAAGAAGATCTTTCATACTAAAAGAGAATCATTTTTACATTTTTATTACATTTGATTCTCGATAAAAATCGTTAACGATTCATATCTTTTTCTTTACGAGTAATACAGGAACGAACTTTTTATGTTTTATCAAGTTGTTTTGTCATTCATGTAGTTCAAGGATGATTTATTTCACTCAATTTCAAGCAACAAGTATGACGGAGGCACAATAAACTATATTTCCACTCTAAAGTCAACTTCGTAATTACTCTTTTCACTGAAATTCCTAAGCACCTGTTGAAACTCACTTATTATCGTAGTAGGGTATACCTGTTAAGCACCGAATATCTTGAGTTCAGCAACAAACATCACATTATTACACTTTTGTTCGAATTTTCCACTGCATGCACTTTATTGTGTTCTCTACATAAGATGAACAACTCAATGGTCGATATCTACGTGGATAATGAAATGTTCATTATTATAGCCAAATAGGGAGTTTCTGAACAATTTCTTGCGGTTTGAAATATGTTTCTGGATATTATATTTGCAGTTACATGATTGTATACGGTTGTTTCACCGTGTTTTTAGTAAATCCTATACTCATCCATCTTTCGCTAAATCACAATCCTTCCCTGACCAAGCCTTTCAGGACCTTGTTTGCCATTCATCAGGTTTGTTCACGGAAAAGTTTCGTTTACCAAGCTTGAAAATTGTTTCCTTTTTTCCAAAAAAGAATTGTTCATACGAATTTGTTGCAGTGTCAATAAGGGGTTCCAAAACGGTAAATTTGCCGTCATTCTTCTCCGCAGAGCAGTTGGCTATCAGGGGAGAGACAACATCGCTCCGGAGCAGAATGACGACACATTTACAGATTTTGAACCTCTAGTGTCAATTGAATTCCAGGCTGCTCTTCTTCTCGTCGACGTTCATTTCTGTTTCCTCTTCATCTTCTTTCCACTCACTCCATTGCCTCAATTCATATACAGCGGTCTTCTCTGTTCCATTCTTCCGGGATGGATTCTATTTGTATACTTTTGTTTAAATTGTGAAAAGCCAATTCATTCAGGTCGTGTACGTGTTCCTTGCAGTAAATCAGAACTACTGCGCTTTTCTTATTCTCTTATACCTTCATCAAGAGGTCCAGGCAAACGAACATATGCTGAAAATGTCTCAAAAGTGATTGATTGAGAAAAATCTTTCTCTTATCTTTCTTTCGCCGTTGAAGTCATATAAGATATTTAGAAGCCGTAATTTGGCTGCAATTACAGTCTATTTGATTATATTCGTCAATGTTATCGCATTCGTTACTTTTTCACGCGATATGGAGACCTCGATAGAAAATGAACAGGTGCATACTTTTCTCATTCCAAAAATCAACTGAAAAAATCATCTCTTCCTACCGTTTACCGCTATATTATTTAGTATATTTATTGTTCAGTCGGGTGTATACTTCACCACGTATGGAACACTCGGAGACGTTGGAACTATTAAATCTGGTACTGACATTCCTTGAAAACCAACTTCTGCACGTATTCTTCAGCAATTTTTGTTCTCGTTGCGACATTCGGGCCGATGTATTTACTTTTTCTATCGTGTGTGGCCATGTGCGAAAGATTCTCCGTGGCAATTTAGTTTGTGAAATGGGTGGACCAATTCCAACTCATTGCCTTCTAGATCAAACTGCCAATACAAACGATTACCATGTACAGAGAAATTGAGAGGGTAATCACAGTTGAGGTAAGAACATGCGAACATCAAACCGAAATAGGAACTATTGCAGTCCTCCTCGTATTTCATCATGTTTGTAATACCGATTACATTGATATTCGGTCTAATTATCCTTCCAATCCCAATTCCACCATCACTTTATGCGGTCCTTCGACTACTTTGCATTGTAAGGTTCCCATTTTGTTCAAAATACGCAATTCTCCAGTGCTGTATCACTTCTCATTCTCTACTTTCATCGATTGTATATGTGACCATGACTAAAAACTACAGAACGGCAAGTTGCTTTGAACTTCTGGACAATTGTTGGCTTTGCAGGCGCTGAAAAACTACATCTTTTATTGGAAAAACTCTACTGCGGTTACAATTGTTGTTGGTGCCATGAATAAATAAATCCTGGAATACCGATTGTGATTCAACCTTGCTCATAACGAGCAAATAGAGAGGATATAAAGGTGCTGGGGTACATGAGTAGTGTTGTATAATCGATTGGGCAACGTCTCCATTAAGGTTGGCAGTTTGACTAGGTTTTCGGATATGTTTCACAGCTCTTATAAATTCATTATATGTAGCCACGGTGAAACATATTCGAAAACCTAGTCAAGCTGCCAACCATAGTCTCGATACATTTCTTTGATGAGAATGTGCAGGGCGAGTTGCATTGCAATTTTTGTATTTTCGCAATACAATACAATATTTATCCGCATCAGAGCATGCGGCTCTGGGGATCAAGGGCAGTCTTGTCTTCCATTAGTCATAGACATTTTGTATTAAATGGAAGGAAAACAAAGGGCTTAGTCAAATGAAACAAATTAAGTGTTGGACGTGCACATGGTTAGATTGAGAAAGCATTTATTGAATCGTCTGAAACTCTCAGTGTAAATATTTACAAGCATAGTGAGTATTTGCATTGAGGTGTGCGTTATCTGAGAGGAACGGGATCGGGTTGGGTAGGAACTACTGAAATGAAGTGATAGAGGAAGAGAGGGGAGATGACACTCGCCTCGGATGTACGGCATTTGGTAACCGGCGTTTGGTAACCGTCCATTTGGTAACCGGACTTTTGGTAACCGGTTGTAACTCGCCAGCGACTCGACATATTTAAACCAAACTTTGGTAAACCAGACATCTTGGCACCGGACATTCAGTAACCGGACACCCGGGAACCAGACATTTCTGAACGCGACATTTGGTAACCGGTGGATATCTCATCGGAGAGTTGACAGAATTGAACCAAACTTTGGGGAAGTGCACTTCTTGGCACCAGGTTTCCATACCCGGACACCCGGGAACCAGACATTTCGGAACGCGACATTTGGTAACCGGTGGATATCTCATCGGAGAGTTGACAGAATTGAACCAAACTT
>JACMIF010001321.1:10666-24778 GCA_014805445.1 Diplogasteroides magnus | reverse complement strand
CCCCCCCCTCCGCCCAGCGCCCCCCCCCCCCACCGCCGCCCCCCACCCCGCCCCCCTCTCCCCCCCCCGTTACAAGCCTGGATCAAAGATTCTCCAGCTAACATCCCACGGGATGCTTGCCTATTCAGATAACAGCGGATTATCTTTTTCGATAGAAGATCCCCTAGTCAGTATAACATAAAGCACGAGACTACTCAGTGGTTTTAGTGTAGGAGGAAGCTGAAGTAGAGTGAATGAGACCTCCTACCCTCCTCTTCTTCTCTTCCTCTTCCCTGCTCGCACGAGCACAAACACTTCTTCTTATGAAATACATTTGCCTCCCGGGTTCCAAACCGCGACTCTGGACTCTTTTTCACGTTCATACTCAGTCTCAGCAAAGAACGTTAGGAATGGGAAAAAGCCACTTTTTGTCGTTTCTCTCTGCAAAGTAATCGTCTCTCGCCATCTGAAAAGACTCCTGAGGAAGGAGCAAGGACCCCAATCCTCTGAACTCAAAGCCCCCACCCTCACTTATCGTAATCGCTCCGCAAGCCCATTTGAAAGGCATGTTTGTGCATAATCACCGAGAAGGGTTCAGAAACAAGCGACTAAGCCCTGAGGGAAAGTTGAGGGTGGGGGCTGGATGACCCCAGATAGAAGAAGAGGAAAAAGGGAGCAAAAGATGGAAAGAAACGACCGGAAAGGGAGGGAGGCCACCCCGGAAAGGGGAGGCCATTCTAGAACGGATGTACACAGTAGGATGTGGTGAGGGTTGCTGGGGCGACGAAGAAGAAGGCTTGCAGGGGGGAGACAATGATATCTATTACTGGACACGCATTCATTATGCAATATTTATGTGGCTATCCAATGCAACAGGAATTGTAGAACACAGAAACTCCAGATTCAGAGACGAATACGATTATGTAGGCTTTTATCTCGATAAAGAGTATAAACCTGCAACTGTAAAGAAGTGGACGAAAGGAATTTACGAAAGTGAGCAATATCGTTGGCAGTTTGGCCGCTTCATAGATTATGTTTCACGGAGAGTATATCTTTAAATATATAGCTGCATTGAAGCGTAACCCATAAAGTAGTCAAAATGTCAACCATAGTACGCAAGAGCATTTGTGACGAAGAGTGGTGTCTGAAGCACGTTCCGGTCAGATGCACGGAGTAAAGGTCTCGACGCAAGCAGACCAGCATCGGTCACACGACTGCAGACTGTGTCATAGATCACTTCTACGTCACAAACATGTTCACGGCGATAAACACAGACCGCGCCTTCGCTTTACAATAATAGAAGAGTGAGGGAGAAGAGTGATAGATAGAGGTAATACCTTCGTGTTTTCTGCTGATAGTGATCGAAAACCCAATGCATTACGAATAAATCTCCATTTTCAACCCAAGAAAATGCGCTTTAGAATAATACCTATGCCAGAATAGAGGTAATCTTTCTGTTTTTATAGCCATGGCAACATAGGTAACACGAGTTAGGAGGCTGACCATAGATGTTTGCGCCAAAACGATGTACACTTGCACCGTGAGAACGACAACGACGATGGCGCATCCGTCCATCATCAGCGAAATAGATCTCTTTGGTCGCCACCTACATACTAACTGCGCTTTACAATAATAATAGGCGGCGGAGAGCGAGGGAAAGAAAGAGTGGACTGGCTGACACCTGATAATCTCTTATCTCTGTTCTCTTCCTCAATGGCCACGACCCCATGCAACCTGCTGCATTTCGCAATTGCTGAGGACACCTGCCGTACTCATCAGAGATAAAGAAGAGAGGAAGGAGAATGAAGCTGTCCACTAGTCTTGGCAGAGTGAATCCCAAAGTTCATTCCTTATCTCTTCGCTCTCTATCGCACGGTCGTCTCTGGGGCGTAGAGACAACCTCACGATATAGAGTACAGAGATGGAATGCATTTTTGTATACACTGCCGTCCACCATCACCCCGTCTCCTCTGTAAGATGTTCTCTCTACTACCACCAGTCATCAGAGACCACTGGCATTGTGGAGACTTTCAGGAGAAGGAGAGGTCCTCAAAGGCAGCCCGCCCCTGCGATTGAGGTGTACGGGATGAGGACAGGAGGAATCTGAGGAATGCATGAATCAGCAGTAGGTGTATCCTGCAGGGAGATGGATGGACAGAGGAGAAAGAAAGGAGATGAGAACCGCCAAGGACGAGGGATAGGACAAGGTTACATGAGATAGTCTGGCGGTCAGTGAAGATCGCAACTGCGGTGAACCCACAAGGTTATTGAGATGGAACAACAAGAAATAGTCATCAAGGGAATGAGAAGATGCACCGACCAAGAGGTAAGATGGAGCTAATTGAATGTTACACTCTTGTTGGTCAATGATATGAGAAAAGTATCTATGCGGACATTATTGAGATAACTTCGTATGTTTCTTGCAGTATTTATTGAGTCTGTTACATAAATACGACAGTCATTTATGACATTTTCGCACTGTGGTATTTAGACGCAGTTTTTAAACTATCAAAAAAAGGTAATTTTCGTGTATGATGAGCATGACACGATATGGGACACGTTGCAAGGATGACGTTGTCCATTGGTGATTGCTCTCGGTTAACAAAGATAAGGGAGATGCACTATTGAAGAAGATTAACTGGTTACTCGTAATCAGTCAGTAAGGTATATTTAGTAGGGGGGTCGTCTCCCCCATAACTTCCGTTGTAGATATAAACCCAAGAGACAGTGAAACTGTCTAGCCATGACATGACTAATTTGTTTACGTGTACTTGTGGTGATTTTTCTCTTCAAAATGGTCCAATCGCATTAAAAAATTTACTTAGATCAAGTGCGCAAATGTGAATTTCCAAGTTCTTGTAAGATGGACCGAAATGAAAAAAGTCGATCGATGTACTCTGATGGGGAGCCAATAACGATGATCGAGTTGTTTACTTTGGTCAACCAATGAATGGAGAGGTATGGGTACATAATCCGAGTGATCGATCATGGAGGGTGAGTTATTGGGGCACAAGGGGGAATCATAAATGACATTGCATTCAGAGAAGAGTATCATTCTCCCCTCGTCTAGTGCCTTTGAGCCCCGCTATAATCAGAAGATGCGCCATCGTGGAGAAGACAAGAAGGATGAAGTATAGACGAATAAAGATCATAAACGTCTCATGTGACGTGGAGTCTGTGTCTTCTGTAGGAAGAAACACAAGAAATAACAACGGGGAAAAGATGATGCAAGAGTTTAAGAAGGTGAAAACCAAAATACGCGGAATATTTGAAGAATAATGAATGAATCAAAGTTATTCTTCAAGACTGACTGTCGCTGAAGTCTTCTTCACCAACGTACGAATTTGATGTCCATGTCACCAAGTTCTCTCAACATTCTTGAGTGGAGTGGCCTCATGGAGTGCATGAGTGGACAGAGTGAATGTACAAACAGAAAAAAATACCCACCTATCTGTCGGTGGATACTACCGCTGGATGGTAGAATCAGGAGCCAAATTACCATCCAGTGATGGTATCCACCGACAGATTGGTGATATTTTTCTGTTTTTATGAGTGGAGTAGTGGAGAAAGGGACAAGAACGTGAGATAACATGGAGGATTGATCCTCATCGTCTTCTGCAGACCAAGAAGTAAGTTGGAAATGAGGATGCAAGAGATAAGGAAGATCAGAATTGTCACAGACTCATGAGCACTCTCAGTTAGTACACATAGTACATGAATGAATAGCGGAGAGAATGAACGATCACGTGAACGTCAGGGGCACTTCTCATGAAACATAGCATGAAGATGAACAAGGGGTGCCAGGAGACATTGCATCACGTGCTATCAACTTGCCGGTCAGATTTTTCTGATCATTCTTGAGAAGTTGTGCTCTCTCATCACTGTCTGACCGGCACTAGGCTTTCTTAATCTGTAGTCAAATTCATTTCTGATTCTTACATTCTCCATCGAGCCGTTTTCTATCGCTCGTAAAGACTACCGCTCCGCGGAGAATGTAAGAATTATAAATGAATTTGACTACCGATTTAGAAACGCTGACCGGCACGAGACCGCGCGTGTTCTACTTATGGCTGTGTTGTGGACTGATCAATGGAGCAGATATGGAATGGTCACATGAAGTGGAGTGTCATGACACGAATCAGAAAGTTGTTATTGGACGGGGGAACTGGATGTCACATGCCCCCAGGGGTGTGTGGCCAGTGAACCCTTATCATGGGGCCGAACTGTGAAGAGACTCGGCCCACTATCGTGGTGAGACATGAATTATCAAGTTACGTGCTTTTAAGAGGAGAAGCTTAATGAAGTGACTCAGATCCTCTCCAAACAGTAAAAGGGGAACAAACGGGGGAGAAACAACAAAATCATGCACAGCGATGACATTACCGAATCAATCAAGCAGCAACATTGTGGATGACGATCATATGGGGAATTCTCTGCCTCTCTGTCACTCTCTCATCCATCCACCTTCTCTCGCCTTCCAATAGAATGATCAGGACCAGACACGAGTAGTGACATTCAGAACACCCCGTGATCGCTTGTTCAGATTGCTGACTCCCTGATTCAGGGATTCAGCATTCTCATTCAAAGGAAAATGAATTCATAGAAGAATCTGAATTATTCAGGAAAAAAGCAGAATATACGATTCCCCTCATAGCCTAGCAACGGCGTCTGTATACAGTGCCATACTCCCTTGTAAAATGAAAAATTGTTCTGATAACAGTGCAAAGGCTACGGTATCCGATCGATAATGGGTAGTTCTGGAGTTGTGGGACATGAGAGGCAATCATCCCCCGATGGACGTCATAGCATTTGCACAGCTAAAAGGGGAAGGGGTCAGTGAGAGATCGGGGGATATAAAGAGACGCAGAGAGACAGAGCAAAGTCCCCACTAAACAACGGAAGTCCATGTTAAGTCGTCGCGAACGAAGCATACGGACCAGGAAAACCAGTTCTTCTGCGATTCGATTGAATGGAGAAGAGAAGAAGGGGAAGAGGAGAGAGGAGTGAGTGACTCATGCGACAGGTATGAACCGTCCCCATGAAACATAACTGACGAGGGTTTGGCACACCCATCATAATCGGGCCACAATCAATGCAAGAGTGCACTCCCCCCGTGGCAGAGGGAGAGGGAGAAACAACAACTGTTGCTTGGCAGACACAAACAAGCGGAAGTGTGACGTTGCGGAACGTGGGGGAGGACATTCTGAAACCTATTGAGCGTCGGTTTGACGAGCGCCAAAAAAGAGGCGGAGGCGGAGGGGCAATACAGGGAGGGAGATGGTACTAAAGCGATTGAGCCCATGAATTGGGAACAGTAGCCAGAGAGCGTAACTACGGAAAGGGGCAGGCAACTAGGGAAAGGTCGACCTTGTGCGGGAAATTGTATACGCGGGGACAACGAATAATTCCAATAAAATGTGTTGTTGTGTGGCCACGTGAAACACAACAGCCGCGGGTTTGAGCCCAGTGGTCGGTATGCCGTTCCCCTCCTCAAACAGTACAAGAGGAGGGAGCAGTTTGTCTTTCCGTCTGCTTCTCTACCCCTGCTACACTCTCTCGCCCTTTTGCGGTAAACACAAAAAAGGATCCGAACTTTGATAAGGAATGTGGAAAAGGGGTGATTTGAACTTTTTCCTGATAATCAGAGTAGGCGGCAAATTTGAAAATAATATTTAAATCACGTCATGCTCCAAATAAGCGGGGGTGAAGGAACAGACACGTGGTTAATGTTGTGTTGAAGAGGAGACAATGAAAGAAGAGGAGAAGAAGAAGAAGAGGGGAGAACAGGAGAGAGAAGCAGGAAATGAAGAAGATATCAGCTGGTGCAATCTAATAGGAAGACGATTATGACAGGTTTTTTTCTGGACCAGGTGGACCCACTTCGCCGAAAAGGAATGGTGTAAAGACTGAAGATTATCGAGTTCAACTACACAAAGAGATGTTTGCAGGAAAGCAAGCGGGCGTCAAAAGCCGTTACATGAATAATATTTGCGGGTAGTCTCGATGAGCAGAGGCGGTGTCAATAAATAACACAATTAAACCCCTTGAGAGCGCAAATGGGATGAGATCGCATCCATCTTTCACCAAAAAAGGGTTGGTGTGAAGGGTTAATGGAAGGGGCAAATGGGGCTGAAAGAAATAGAGTAGTAGCTGGGATGGCGGGTATGGGCATGGAATCGATGTCCCCTCTCGACTCTCTTCTCTTGCTCTTATCTCTACTTCTTTCTCTTCTTCACTACTCGGTGACCATTTGGGGAGTATTGCCTTGGTGGGGACTCCAATTTGGAGGGAGTCGAGAGGACTTGAGAGAGGAGAAGAGGACAATGGAGGAGGAGAGAGGAAGACATGAAAAAGCGTGTTACAGCAGACGACAAAAACATCCTGTGAAGAAGAACGTGGGCAGATGAATAGTCAGCATAGGTAGTAGAAATATCCACGGGTTCTAAATCGGTAAATTTGCCGCCATTCCGCTCCACAGTACGGTTGTCTTATTCCTTCAAAGACCACAGCGCAGCGCAGAAGAATGGCGACAAATTTACCGATCTAAAACAGAAGTAATGAACCATCGAATGTGGTCTAGTAATAACAATTCCTTCAATGGCGTCAAATATTAGACAACATTTGTTTAAAGCATGCGCATGTGTGAGAATATGCACGCTAAGGCGGAAATAACATCACATCAGCCATGTGAAGGAATATTTTACGCGAACGGGCATGCACGATAAGATCTATTCTCGGCTACTCATTTATGCTCTGGCCAACTACTGCTATTTAATAATCAGCATGCATCAGCTGTATCCATCAATGATTGCGGACCAGAAATCAAGAACTATATCAAGATCTTACAAGCGTTTGTGTGGAAAAGGTGTCGCTAAGTTCTCATTAATCTAATCCCTGCAGAGATGTTGTCTCTACGTTCTTCAGACAGCCGCCCCTCAGAGATTAGACGAATGAGAAACGATTTTTTAAGCGATCTGTTCCTAGTGGAAGCAGTTCAAGTTGTGACTCTTTGCAGAAGTGACCATGCGTATTTGCGGGTTCGGGCTTCCTGTGTGTCCCGAATGAAGGATTGCAAGTCCTCTAGTTGTCTGGCCTCTCTCCACCCATAGTTGTCTCTCACAACCCTTCCTCTGTCTGTCTCTCATATTTCTGTACTCTCTCCCTCAATGAAGCCTCTCCCTGCCAGAGTGACTCACTACCATTGACGTCAACCCATCCTATTGCAGACTTACGAGGGATAAAAATAGGATGAGTTCCGATGATTAGCAGCAAGACTGCAACCTCGAGGGAAATGAAGAAACCATTACGCAAAAACCGACGAGAATATGATGTCCTGACGAAAACTCATAATGCTGACGACCTCAGGCTTAGATCTAGATATCTATGAACAAAGCAAAAATGCCACAGAATGAACTTGAAAAGTTGATAATACCTAAACTTCCGCCACAAATGATTCATTTTAAAGTCATCAAATAGTTTCAAATTTCAAAAGTAATTTTCCATCTTTATTTACGCATGCGTGCGCAGTCCTCCCTCTCCACATCCTGTAAAAAATAGTTGCTCCGCCGTGCGCTCGACCGTTCCACTACCGCACGCGTAGCCGCGACGCTTACAAAAGGACACGAATTGCCTTGGCAACGGTCCAAAAGTGTGTGAAGTCGTTCAGTTTCTCGATTACTCACCATATCTGTGCTTATGTTTTGCTATTAAATGCGTCATGCGGTCTACCGTATCCCTGATGGAAGTTTTCGTTTCAGGAGGCACGAGCGGGTCGGCGTTCGTGAGAGCACCGAGCGTGCTGGTTATTTGTCCCCCCCCCCCTCAAGCGATTAGTGTCGTGGCAGGAGAGAAGAGATGGCTACCGCAATGGAAATGGCCATCGAGAAGATCGATGAAGTCAAGTCCAAACTGGGCAGGTGTGCACATACAACAGTTATGCCAGTTGTTGAGTGGACAAATCATTCCACATTTTCAAGCCTCTATTGCACGTCTTGTAATTAGAGGCTTCACTAATTGAATTTCACATACTCAGCACCATCACTTTCTTAGTGAGGAAGAGTGTTGACAGCGTTCGTCACTGGTAGCTACATATTTTTCGACTGGTGTCCCGTATTTTCAATGAAAAGCGGTTTCGCAACCGTTCATGCCATTTTTAGGGTAGGAAATCCATGCAAAAATACACACCTTTTTTTCTGTCGTCTAATTCATTCGGAACGGTTGATTATCACATGAGAAAGACAACCGCTTCAAGCTAATTAGACGACAGAAAGATGCACTTTTGCTTGAGTACTCCACGCTCATTTCATTTTGCGTGGCTGTACCTGTAGAGGGCGGTTCGTCGATGGATTCATTGAATCTGGCGGGCGATTTCATTGTCAATTTGGCCACTTCCATGGAGAATAGCGGTGCCTTTCGAGATCCGACCATGAACGCGCGTCGATTTGGCTCCGATGATGACATTTGGGGAGAGCGAAGTTGGGTGGGAGAATGGCTTGTGCAGCAGGTTATTCACGTTTTCAATGCCTAACCGATTTTCAATCTCCAAAAAATTTGCAAATATCTAGATGTACGCAAAATCACGGATAGATGAAGGAGTTATGCTGCCGATCCCAGTGACGAACGCTGTTAACAAGTGCTCTCATATTTTATTTAATTTTTATTTACAAAGTGATTTGACTAATGCTATTAATTTTGCAGAACACTCGGTACGCCCATGCGGTTACGGGACCTGATCAGACAGGTTAGTCAAATGTTTATTCCTTTTTTCGCAGAATGTATTTGTCAAATATTTTTTGTGACGATGGTAGAATGAATAAGGCCTAACTTGGGTGATTGTTTCTAAATTAAGAAATATTTTTTAATATTAAAGGTGCGTGCGGCGAGAACGATGGCAGAAGAGAGAGCAGTGGTGGATAGAGAAAGCGCCAACATCAGGGAAAACTTTCGGTGAGTACACACATTAAATCATTTTTTCTGATTTCTAACCAGAGATTGAGATCGTCTATTGAACATATCAGTCGTCTTTTCATTTTGCGAGGTCCCCTAACATTGATCATTGTAAATAGTGACGGCTTCCTCCTCGATTTTGCGTTGTCCTCCTGTCAGTGCTCATCACTGTTTCTAAACACTATTATAAATTGATTTAAATGTACTGAAATTCCCAACATATATTAAATCACTATGTTTACAAAGTTACCTTCGTTTCAGCGACGATGACTCTCCTTGGAAGTGCCGCAACATCGCCAAGCTGCTCTACATCCACATGCTCGGATACCCCGCACACTTTGGACAGGTTGGTAGTCCCACCGGGATTGTTTCGGTTACTGTAGCTTCAAAAATTTATTGCAGATGGAGTGCATGAAGCTCGTGGCGCAGCCGAGATTCACGGACAAGCGGATAGGGTGAGTGATTCTTCTCTATGCTTAACTTTAGGGGCCGCAAACGATTTTTTTCAAAATGGTCCAATAGGATCCAAATTTGGCTCAGACGTAGATCAGGTGTGTAAAAGTCAATATCCAAAAATCACATCGATATCTCTTCTCGTTGCTGTTGATCGGTGATTTCATTGGCTTGCGCATACATGGGTAGGCTCGTAAAAAGTAACGAAGCCACTCTGTAAATGCCATGAAATGCACTCTGCACAGCGAAACATTTTATTTTTACGATTGAAACTTATTAATTTTTGCGATAATCACTCTGCAAAATTACGGGTTTTGTATGGGAGACACTCTGCACTTGTAACTTCTTAACACGAATGCTGCCCATGTATGGGCTTTTCTATCTTTTTTCATGTTGTAAATTCCTGATTTAAGTTTTTGATTTGATATTTCCAATTCAGATACCTGGGAGCCATGCTTCTTCTCGATGAGAGAAGCGAGGTCCACCTACTGGTCACGAACTCGCTCAAAAAGTAATATTTGATCCTGAATCATGGGGGAGGGCGTGCTTGCAGATTCCCTGCCAAATTCAAATATGTATTTTGAGTGATCTCGGCGCATCCCAACAATTCGTAACTGGCCTCGCCCTCTGTACGCTCGGATCGATCTGCTCTGCGGAGATGTGCAGGTACAGTATCTTCTGAATGGGGGTGTTTCCACTCGGGAACCAAGGACTTTAAAAATATATCGATTAGCGAAGTCTATGATATTCGTTCAGGGATCTCGCGAATGAAGTTGAGAGGCTTGTAAAGAGCAGCAACACGTACGTCAAGAAGAAGGTTTGTCGAATTATTATGCATTGTAAAAAAATAATCACAATGACAGCTGAGCAAATACTGATTTTGATACTGCAACCCGTGATTTTACAATTATTTTTTAAGGTTTTTCTCTTAGCGTGCCACGAAAGGAATTTATTCAAAGTAACAGCACTAAAAGTTGTAATTTATTGCTTTTGCGACACGTGTTTATGACTTTAGAACAGTTATTGTCAAGGCGTATATTGATAGTTCTAGAATGATGAATTGACTAATTGCCCCCTTCAGGCCGTCTTGTGTGCATTCCGTATCGTGCACAAGGTTCCTGACCTCCTGGAGGTGTTCATTCCATGCACACGAGCACTCCTCAATGAGAAGAATCACGGTGAGGATGACTTATTGATTTTTTTTAAATTTAGAACCGAACTAGTGGGAAAATGCTTCATGCGTTACTGAATCGTTAGAAGAATCGCGGTGAGAACGAACGACGAATCTTGTTGGTTGTTGGGTTCTAACCAGTGGAAAAATACATTATGTGTTTTCGTGCCGTTATGTATGTATATGTTTGAAAAACTAATGAAAACGGGACTCCCCCGCACTTTTTCGGAACTTTGTGACCTCTTCCCGCATAAAAATGACCTGATCATTGGGCACGACACTTTATATTCGCTGGTTCTAATAGTTCCACTTTGATAGTTTTCCCTTCAGGAGTCCTGATCGCAGCGATCACACTGGTCACTGAGATGTGCGCGAAGAGTCCCGATGTCCTGGACCACTTCAAGCGGGTACGATAGATATTAGTACTAAATCGATAATTTTGCCGTCATTTTTCTCCGCAGCGCTGGTGTCTATCAGAGTAAGACAACAGATATGCGCAGTCGAATAACGACACATTTTCTGATATAGAACCCTGGTTGATATCGATTGATTATAGTTGGAGACGTGGTTTAATCGTAGCCTTTTTTCAGCTCGTCCCCAATCTCGTTCGCATTCTGAAGAACCTTTTGATGTCTGGATACTCTCCTGAACATGACGTCACTGGCATCTCCGATCCCTTCCTCCAAGTCAAGATCCTTCGCCTCCTCCGCATTCTCGGCAAGGATGATGCACGTGCGACGGAGGAGATGAACGACATCCTGGCACAGGTTTGTATTTCCCGCTTTCGATACTTCTGCTGAAGCCCGGACTCTAGAATATTGTAGGGAACTGTATTATTCTGAATGATTGCGGTAGGAGTTCAGTAGTAGGGTTACTGTAGCAAGATAGTATACTACAGTAACCTACAATATACTAGACTCCGGGCTTCAGCAGAAGTACCTCCATTTCTTCCCATTTGAAATTTGGCGCCAATTCAATTCTTCATAGGTGGCTACGAACACGGAAACGGCCAAGAATGTCGGCAATGCCATCCTCTACGAGACAGTTCTGACGATTATGGAGATTCGATCAGAGACGTGAGTTGACATTTGAGTGGTTGAGGTTCCTGAGAGGAAAGGCTACAGTAACCCGTATCTTCTAGTGGTCTTCGCGTGTTGGCTGTGAACATTCTGGGACGATTCCTGCTCAATCCTGACAAGAACATTCGATATGTCGCACTGAACACTCTTCTGAAGGTAGTCGTTTGTTGAAATGGTAGAATGAACGAATGGAAGAGAGATTGTCAGAGCATCGTAGGGTTCTGTGCGATTGGGAATTATTTAGGTTCTTATGCATTTTTCATACTCAAAACTCCCGAAACTGTTGTATATCGCATGAAGTGACAAATGATTCTGCGGTGATTACAGGAGTCACAAATGCCCTAAGGATAATTAATTTATTTTATCTCGTCTGTTTCAGACAGTGACCATCGACTACCAGGCCGTGCAGCGACACCGATCTACCGTAGTTGAATGTCTGAAGGACCCTGACATTTCGATCAGGAAGTGAGCGCGAAATTCAAAATTCCGAAAACAACTACTGTCTCATTTAAGACGAGCCATGGAGCTTTGCTTCGCGTTGATCAACCAGACGAACATTATGATTATTACAAAGGCAAGATTTTTTTGATTTTCAAGTTTCCCGCGTGATTCAAATTCCTGCGCGAATTCAAACATTCGTTTGCAGGAGATTCTCATCTTCCTGGAGACTGCAGATGCGGACTTTAAGTCTGAGTGCGCGAGCAAGATGTACATCGCCACTGAGAGGTTTCATTTTCACTGCTTGATTTTTGGTTCTTATTCATATTTGTTTAGGTACTCTCCTTCGTACGACTGGCATCTCGACACTATGATTACCGTACTCCGACTCGCTGACAATCACGTGCCTGAGGAGGTATGAGATTTTGGCATTGAGCCAAATTTATTTTGAACAAAAGCAGCATCATTTGATAACTAGAATCGAATCCAGTTGTGATTTCGTTATGGGTGGAAAGAAAGGTCGTGTGAACACGGTTTCTGTAACTCTTTCCAACTTCTCATAGAGATAGCTTCGGTCCATGAAGCGTAGAGTTAGCAGAAGATTCTTCCACGAAGAATCTTTTTTCTTCCGTTCACTGTATAGTAGTTTCTTTACATGTTAGAGAATGTTCCAGTCATAGTGCAGGGTTCATTGTAGACTTCTAGGAAACTTTTCCTTCTGTTTTTTTTCTGTACAGTAGGCACTTTGAGAGAGCGTGCCCATCTAGTGTAAATTTCATAGAACTCTTTCTTTCGCGAAGACTTTTCCCTTTTTCACTATATACTAGTCCCTGTTCAGGTGGTCTCATGCATGATCCAGCTGATCTCTTCCCATGCGGACCTCCAACACTATGCTGCAGTCGCACTCTTCAGAGCAGCTGCTGCTGATGCAGTCAATGCACAGCCACTCCTGCAGGTGAGAGAGAAGGGAAAATGAACCACACATTGTGACATGTTCTGCCAAAACTCATCAAAACTCTTTGGGACAACCATGCAGTGCGAAAATGGTTTAGTTTTGAGATTTTGTTACAAAGACTTTATTTGTGTGATTTTAGCTTATTTGTGGAAACATACATGTTTCAGGTTGCATTCTGGACGATGGGCGAGTTCGGCGATCTCCTCTTGGTACCCACTGATGATGAATCATCCAAGGTTTGTTAGTTATTTTACGAATTACTTACTCCCCCCTTTAATTGATGCTTTGATTGGTCGTTTGACAATGCGCATAAACTGATTGCGAAGAAAAGAGAGTTGTTAGGGTCACTTATGGGCAATGAATTAGAATACGGAGCAGAGAACAAGAGATTTAGTCATTTCCTTAATTGTAGATCCATGAATCCTATTCTAAGATCCACTATGACGACTCTGTGGAAATTTCGTTAATTTGTAATCTGTAAATAATAATAATAATAAATATTTATTTTTGAAACCCTTCCATTTCCTTGATTATAGATCGATGAACCTTACCTTACTTTGCACGCGTCGCGTATCCCCCTAGTCTAAAGAAGTTTCCATTGCAGATTGATGAATCTGAAGTGATCGACCTCTTCGAAATGGTCCTTCCCTCCACTCTCACTGCACTGCAGACAAAGTGCTATGCAGTCACTGCACTCACCAAGCTGGCCACTCGATTCACCTACACTCTCGACAGGATCGCCGCCCTGATCAGGGTCGGTATTGATTGATTTTCTCCGATGGGATACGGTATTATCGATTGATTGTTGCAGATGCACCAGGCGCACATTCACCTGGAGTTGCAGCAACGATCGGTGGAGTTTGCGCATCTTCTGCAGTGCGACCAACGGTGGGTCATTTCACAGCAGTCTTTTTCAGACCCCCACCCCTATCTTTGAAACTAAACTACTAGTGTCATATACCAATCAATAGATTGGCAGACATCGTGGTAGTTAGGATCAGGGCTGGGAATAAAAAAAAAAAAAAAAAATTTTATGAGAATAAAAATAAAATTTTTAAAATAAAAAAAAAAAATTAACAAATAGATAATTT
>JACMIF010001321.1:0-10566 GCA_014805445.1 Diplogasteroides magnus | reverse complement strand
AGATATTCTGGCATCAAAATCATGTGAGCACAAGATTTTGATGCCAGAATATCTTCCAATCATGAAATTGAATTGACATGCATCAAATTTCCGAGCAGAGGCAGAAATTTTTTGAAAGAAAAAAAAGAAATTTTAAGCCCAAGATATTTTGAACTGAAAATCGCTTCTTACACTAGATATTCTGGCATAAAAATTTTTTCTGTATTTTTCTGTTTTTTCTGGTTTTTGAAAACAGAAATTTCTGTTTTCTGTTTCAGAAAAAAATTATTTTCTGTCCCAGCCCTGGTTAGGATTACCACATTTTTGAGCTTTCCTGGGAGTTCCCCGGTGTATAGTGTGTAAATTTAGTACCAAAATGGCATATCCCTTAATGATAAGTGTCACGTTCCCCCAAAATGAGATCTGAAAGAGATGAGGTGATTGAGCATCCTATTTACGGAGGTTTTTCTTTAATCCGTTGTCCTTCTCGCAATACGTATCTAAGAGTATTTTAGGTGAAATAGTTCCTTCTTCCTTTGAATGTGTCTATTAGAGCGGTTCTGAAAGCGTGTAAACGTCCCATGCATAATCGGGGATTATATGATACACTAACTTCACTTCCCAACCCATGGCCAGAGTTTGGGGAACCAAGGTCGGGTCGGTTCGATCTCTAATTGTAAGAGCGGTACCTTTTGAACAATGCTTCCATTGCAGCTCCGCGTACCTTGAGCGAATGCCGGTCATCCCTCACAACTCGTTGAATGCAGCAGCTGCGCCCATTCATGAACAAGCAGCCAATGCCGGCTCCGAAGGAAGAGGAGGAGGAGAGGTACAGTAGTCGATTTGAATTTCCCTCCTTTCCTTAGTCAGGGATCGATTGTCCTACACAACCCTTTTAAGGCTGATCTACTGGGAGGAGGAGGGGCTGCACCAGCAGTCGCAGCTGCATCCACTGGAACCATGGACGATCTGCTCGGACTTATGGGTACGGTAATTATCCAGTTGGCACTATTCTCCCTTCCTGATTCCAAGATACAGTATCAAGCTTTCTTTGCAGGAGACGTTTCTTCCTCGGTACCCGTCTCTGCAGTCACAACAGCCCCTTCTGGCATGGGAGGACTAGATGATCTTCTGGGAGGATTGGGACTGGGAGGTGGGTTACGGTAGCTGGGGTCTTCCTCGTAGGAGTCATCTCCGGATTCAAGGAATATCGATTGATTCGAGTCAATATGGGTTTCAGTTGTTGCAGATGGGCCTAAGCCTCCATCTTCTTTCGCTTCCGATCCATTGGATCTCCTTGGTCTCGGAGGTGGATCAACTGCTGCTCACTCTGCGTGAGTCCGCCGCTTAGCAAGTTTACGGTATCGTGCTATTTTACAGACCGTCCCGACCCGGTTCCATCGCCCTGAACAGTGGAGGCATCGAGGGTCAGATGTACGTGGAGAGCGATTGGGCAGGTGGGAGTTTTTGTTTTGTTTTTGGGATTTTTGTTGTTGTATCAAGTCGTGGAAAGATTTGGGAGATGACAGAAACCCTAGATGATTACGGTAACACGATAATTTGCAGACAACGCGTGCACTCTGAAGCTCGTCGTCACCAACAACAGCCCAGTGACAGTGAACAACTTCACGATCCAGGCTGCAGTCACCAAGGTATACTGTACCTTCTCTCGTGGTGTGAACTGGGAAATGACAGAAACTCCAGTCGCACTCTCTTCTAACACAGCACACTTTAGGCATTCACGATCGAACTGAAGCCTGCTTCGTCGACCACGCTGCAAGCCAACGGAGAGTCCATCATCGAACAGTTGATGGTGGTGATGAGAACCGGATCCGCAGGACAGGTAACCGCACACTTTCTGCTTTACAACTTCAGATGAAATCCGGACTCTTCTACTTTGTAGGTTACTGTATTATACTATAGCTTACTGAATCATACTGTAGGTTACTGCCCAATACTGTTGGATTGCGGTAGGCGTTCAGTAGCAACGTTACCAATGGCAGGATGTCATACTACAGTAACCTACAATATACTAGAGTTCGGGCTTCAGCAGAAGAACCACAGTATCAAACTTGGTGTGGTTTGACAAATGACAGAATCCAACTGTCCATTTGTAGCTCCGAATGCGACTACGCGCCACGTACGAACTCAATGGCGCCCCTCGAACCATCGATGGAGATTGCTCCGCCTTCCATGGCCTGTCCTAATTGTGCCACACAATGGTGAGATTTGGGAAAAGGCAGAAACACACGCACACTCTACCCAAATCACACCAATTCCTAATCAATCGATCAGTCGACGTTTCATCGCTTCGCGAGTGCTAAACACTTTACTACTATGAGAAGTATCCATCCCGTTGTTACATGCAGAATTTTTGTTTGTTATACACGAAATATTTTTTATATGTACAGTCCATCCATTTATGTGATTTTTAATAATGAAATAAGCAGAGAAACTATGAAAGTGATAATTTTTCAAGTGGGCATGGGAGATGAGGAACGCTTTTTATTGGTTGTGCTAAGTAGAAACTTGTGATAATGTAAACTTTGTCTGTTTCTATCTTCTCTTTATTTATTGATTTTTCGTCTACGCTCTCTCCCTTTCTTTTTGTGTACTAACTCGTTGTGACTAGAAATATGCAAGAAATGTGAAAGCTGAACGATGGGTCCTCTCTTCCTTTTCTATTTCCTTTCTCCCCCGCGGTACCCTAGGCCTTGCACTGTCCTGTTTTTTTCTAAGTCGGAGATGTTCTGTGAGCCTTTACTTTCCGATGTCATAGAATACCAACCCTAATATCCATAGTTGGAAAGTGCTGAAACAACATGTCCGATTTAGACAGCCTTATGTTTCTACGGCCCCATAGCAGCTATATTCATCGTGTTTAGCATAGCAGCTTTGAATGCTTCAAAATGCGTATAGTAAATAGCTTTTATTGATTTCTCCGCCGAAAGGCAAATAATTTGCATACAGAATAAAGCGGATTGAAAATATCAAAAAGGCTTTTGTAATTTGACTTCCTGATACCGAAATTTGTGTCTAATTTGCACGTGAGATCGTAATTATTGGTGCGATATGGCAAGTGCACAAAATGAGATCAAAGAAATACAATATCGATGACTAGTTAGAAGTGACCGGATTACGAAATGAGAACTAGGGATTCTAAATCAGTAAATTTGTTGTCATTCTTCTCCGGAGAAAGGTTGTTTCTCTACCTGATAGACAACTGCTTTGCAGAGAATAATGACGATAAATTTACCGATTAGTAATCCCTAATATGGACTATGGTAGAATAGATACAGGGATATTGTGGTATTGCCAAGATTTGGACTGTTCATAGTCACTACGTTTTGTATGCATGATAAATAAAATGGAGGAAAACTGTCAATGAATCGCCAGTACGTAGATAGATACAGAAATGTTACAATTTTTGTTTCCAAAAAGAGATTCTTACTGCTCAGTTCATAACGAATACCGAGAAGTGTCCATCCTCTTCTTCTCTTCTTCTTTTCCAATCAACTGCTTCCTCCTCCCTTGTGGGTCTTCATGTGTCTGTGTAGATTTCCCGATTGCGTAAATCGCATGAGACACATTGGACAGGCGTACGGCTTCTGACCTAATTGGACTACGGGATTACGGTACTATTCGAGCCCAGATTGTTTTTGTATTGATTTCTAAGATTGACGCTGATGGTGAGGGTGCTCTCTACAGCCGTATGGGTTTAAATCGATAATTTATCGTCATTCTTCTCCGGAGTGCGAGTGTCTATAAGGTAGTGAGACAACAGCGCTGCGGAGAAGGAAGACTGTAAATTTACCGATTTAGAACCTCAGGTGCACAGTGTCTAATCAAACTTCTTTTGAAAATGAGAAATATGATGTACAAACCTGTATGTGTTCTCAAATGTTTCGTTAACGTTGAACTGTCCGTGAAGCTCTTCTCACAGTGGGCGCAGTTGTACGGTCTCTCGCCGCTGTGCGTCCTACACGGAATATTGGATTACGGTAGATTACCGAAGACGAAAACCTCTTGTGCGTGACCAGCGAGGAACTCTGTGAGAATGGCCGCTGGCAGACTGGACACAGGAAGGGCTTCTCGCCTGAATCAGGAATTCAAATATCCGATAAACGCTGTAAGTCAGACCTGTGTGCACCCGTCTATGCGCTGTTAGATTGGCTGCCTGGGAGAAGGCTTTGCCACAAGTCTGCAACGAGATTCGAATCGAACTCGGTTATTGAAAACGCAATTTCGGAAATTTCAACCTCATTCTCGTCGGAGCGGCAATTTCCCTCTACGATAGATAGCGGCTCGGTGGAGATTAGCGAGGTTAGAATTTACGAAAATACGTACCCTATTCGAAATCAGTTATGTTTCACGGTCTATATGAATACGTTCATTGGATCTGAGTTTCAATCCTGCTCGTTCTGCTTATGTTTCATCATCCAATGACTAAAAGAGTACCATTACCGGACAGGAGAATGGTCGTAGTGGGCCGACCTCCATCTTTGGCTTGTGTCTCAATCTCTTCTCACAGCTACTGAAACAGATGTAGCATCATGTGAGAGGCAACAACGCCATGAACTGTTGCGAAATAATGGTGAAATGAACATTTGTGCCGTAATCGTGAAATAGACTGATGGGCCATGCTTCCACGGCTCAAGTGTCCATTTCACTATTTCTGCGCAAATGCCATCGGAGCTGTTGTCTTGCACCGCTCAAAGTTGGTCATCTTACTTTGATGGCATTGGGCGAATGGATGAACATGAAGCGGCGGTGGTTGCAGGGCTGAAAAAGGTTTTCTGTGATTAGTAAGCGGATTGTGAGATCTGAAAGAATTGTCTACAGAATGACTCTTGATTGAGGTTGAAAGAGAAGAACACCATGAACATTTACGTCATAACGGTGAAATGGACACGACTACAATGATCGTGCTAGCGTACATTTCACCGCCATGGAGCAAATGTCCATGGCACTGCTACACAGATTACCTAGGTGAAGTGTCCTAGGACAGTTGTTGCTTATTTAGCTACAGTTAGCATGTAAATTCTAGTAAGGTTCCACGCATGCACAGCCCAAATTGTAGTTATCCGCACTGTTTCACAAATGTTCTTCTCCCTTCAATGCTTATTCAAAACGAACTTGGTCAGAGTCGCAGTGGCTGCAATTGTGAATCCATGAGTGTGCACATGATGTCCATTCGGTGGCTTGTTAGGAATAGAAATCGGAAACGCCACGAAGCCGTGCTGCATGCCTGCATACCATGATACAATCAATTATCGATTGAAAGAGTTGGTAATCGATTGATTACGGTACCATGACTTGCAGGTGCTGGAGCGATTGGAGTGTGCCACGTGGGATTGGGCCTTGGGACGCTGGAGATTGGGGCATTCGAACATGGAATCCAGGCAGCCGTTGGTCGCCATTCTTGAGTTCGCTGTCTGCAAGAGGAGTTATGGTATTTAGTGGCTGCGAGAAGATAGGTTAAACAACACAAATCCTGCACAAGCGAAACGAATTGATTATGGATGCATTTTTCTTTTCTTGTTTACTGCGTCAGCAGCACATTTTACTGCGTCAGCAGCACTTTTCAGAACTAAAAGATTATTGGGGGATTCATGGGAATCGAATCTTGCAGAACTGGGGATGAGAAGAGATTCTATATACAGAAGTAGCGAACGAATTATGGACCCTTTTTCGACCGTGCGTAGTTATTCACTCTAGCTCATCATAGACGATCGGTTGAATGAGCGCACAGACGAAAGACAGTCCGAAAGTCGCTGCCTATACAGAAGCGCGTTCTGCAGAGGAATCGATTCTCGACTTTATGATATCTGGGGCGGATTTGAGGTGATGATCCGAGAGTGCCTGCACTCATGGATATGGGACGAATATGAGGAAACGAAGGGCTTGAGGAGAGGAGGAGAAGAAGGGTACAGGAGGGTGAAGCTGTATAAGAATACCCTCTTGTGGGGTTTATGAGGATGGGAAGACCGCGGGTGTCAGACGCTGTCAACTACCCGGTCATGAGAGGTCGGCCCCCATGCGGTTGGCAGTTTGGCTTCTTTTTCGGATATGTTTCAATGAAATCATATATTTGAGGATATATCTTTCGTGAAGCATAACCCATCCTGTCAACAATAGGA
Organism: Diplogasteroides magnus; assembly: GCA_014805445.1. Lineage (NCBI taxonomy): Eukaryota > Metazoa > Nematoda > Chromadorea > Rhabditida > Diplogasteroididae > Diplogasteroides > Diplogasteroides magnus. Next base: position 4,447 of record JACMIF010001321.1, on the reverse strand, counting down.
ACGACGCTTACCTGTCGTAGAGCGAATCCAACTGAGGATTGAAGGGCGCGTCGTATCCCGACGTCGCCATCTGTGCGTATGCGAACGGATTGGGATTCGTCGTCATCGTCGCCACACTCGTCGCACCACCCGAAGCACTCGACTGCACGATACCGTACCCGCCAGGATCGGGATACGCACCGTAGGTCGTCATGTGAAACTACGGGATGAGAAACTGACAGACCGAGACTCCTCCTCCTCTTCTTCTTCGCCAATCTTCGCTTCGGGACCTCGTCCAGCCCTCAGGGGGATTACGGTAGTCATTATTATCCCTCTGTCTCCTCATCTCAGCCACCATACCTGAGGCTTCCTAATCTACTTCTGGACATTGGGATTAGATGGGAGGGCGAGAGAGTGGAGAGAGGTGAGAGGGGACAAACGAAAAAGGGGATGGAGAAGCTGACACTGTGGCTGTGATTAGAAAAGCAAATTGTATGGTATTGGGAGGAAGATTACTATAAGGACACCTGCAGATTGTTTCCATAGAGTAAGGAATGAATATCTGGAATGAATATATGGAAAGGCGAAGGGAGTGTAGCCATAGGCAAAAACCATTATTACCTATCAAATACTATGTATTCGCCAGTACCCATGTGATAAGACTTCTAGATAGATACATTTATTCGATAAGGTTTCTAAATCAATGGCTGAATGTATTTCACATTTGTCCAATCCCCTCGGAGCGGTTCTCTTTCGAATGTAGAACTCAGAGGAGATTCGACTAATGATAAATGAACTTTTCTACCGATTTAGAAACCCTAGAATGCAAGATGTTTTCGGATGAATCTTCACGACGCTGTCAAAAGCTGCTGAGCTAAGTATCTGACGAAACTGGTCGTTGTCTTTATGAATGACATTCCTTGTCCTGATTGGGAGGCCACTCTGGCTGACTACTTTAGAAGACATTTGAGACAATTACAGGGTGTTGGTGTTGGCAATTTGATGGCACTGATTGTGGAGCGAAGATCCCTCTCCTCTCCTTTTTTCCCACTGACTGGGTTCAAAGTTTCCCAGCTTTCGAGAGAGGATGCGCTCTTATCCTCCCTGATGAACTTTTGCTCTTGATCGCAAACTCACAAGAAACAGAAGAGATAAGGGAACCAAAATTTCACCCCCAGTCTAAACCTACAAGACACTGAAAATGAACAATTAAATTCAGAATTTCTACTACTTCTTGTGTGTTTACGGAATATATCAATTAGCCAGGCTCGTGTACTAGGGAGATAAGGGGGTATCAATACAAGATCGCGAATAATCAAACAACTTTATCAATTTTGCTCCTCGATCGGGTACATCAGTGAGGACTTGAATAGTTGAACTGTGTCCGTCTCCGATCGGATTCCCTTGCGAAAGACGGTCAATCACACATTTCGATTAGCGCGAATCTATTCTCGACAACTTTCTAGTCTCGGAGAAGCGTAGACGAAGATCGGGGAACTGGAACAGCGTGTGGTCGGTAGATTTCACTGGTGCGACCTTTCGTCTTGCATGGAGAAACAACTATTTACGTTAAGATCAACCACCGCGATGCCAAATAGACTGTAGTACGAATTAAAGACAACAGGCGGTGGACAATAGTGAAGCAGACCGATGCACCATCGTTCCCGGCTCCGCTGCTCATTCCACAATTTCAGCGCAAGTGTTCAAGACGTATTTGTCCGCTAAAGCATGTACCGTCACGTTTGTGCACAATGGCCAAAGTGACTAAACGTTTGTCAATGTGTGTCACGTTATGTCACGTTGTAAATCGGCGCCTTTCAGGCGCAATATCGCATTTTCTAGTGTTTGTTATTTGATTCCTTGAATAATTTCGGGCAGAATATGCACAAAAACGATTTATCGGCGTGCTTTCCTGATCGTGCAACAATTAACAAAGAAATTATAGCATAAAAATGTGGTCCGTAAATTGAAAATGTGGTCTACGATCCGTTGAATAGAAAATGCAGGTGCATGATTGGTGTTTTGGCAATTTGCCAAGACTGTTGAGAGTTTCAAAGTTTTTTTTGCTGGCTTTTCGTTTTGTTAAGCTTTAACCACGCTATATTTGTGAATATTATGATTGAAAATAGTCGCGGAAGCGTCCGTCCCCTGGGATTATCGTTGTTGTAATGATTTGCGTGCATTTCAGGTCGCTGTGGCGCCTCCTGAAGTGGTGCGCGACGGCGTTCGCGCAGGCTCCACCACCGCCATGATGTTCTTCGGCTACGTGCAGCCTCGCCACAACAAATACGAGGAGTTCTTCAAGTGAGTTCGTTAACACATTCATAAAAGGGCGCTACTGAATCTGGCAGAACTATGAATTCCTGTCTGTTCCTTTGTTGCAAAATATTGTATCTATTCACGAGCAGAAATATTCTTGTTTAGACAAGCCGAGGGACAAATATTTTTAATATTTTAAACGGTAGAGGGTTTTTTTGACATAACGTGACACACATTGACAAACGTTTTGTCACTTTGGCCATTGTGCACCAACTTGACGGTATGTATAGCAAAGATTGCAAACCCCTCTCATTCCTTTCATTGCTGTGTGCACATTACCTTCTCATTTATCACGACGCTCCCAATATTTCCTTTCCAGTTCCTCTCTGTCTTCTCTGCCCCCTCTCAGATCACATCGCTCTCTCATCACTCTGTCATCTCTGCGCCCTCCTGAACCACCGTAATCTCTCGCCACCCCCTGTTTTCTCTGTCATGTCTCCATTTCGCCTTGTCCCTCGTCCCCCGTTGTACCCTGCTCCCTCGTCCGGTCTTCCCCGCACTCGTGCCGATCACGTGACAAATCTGACCTGTCTGACTGCCTGGCGCCTCTTCTACCGTACTCTCTCGTCATTCGAGGGCATTCCTCGCTCTCTGAGGCCACAAGAGAGGAGATAGCTGCAGACAGTCAGAGCAAGATGATATATTGTGGGATAGTCAGAGACGCAGAGAAATGATGACCTGGAGTGACCCTGTCCTGGGTGGGTCAACTGCCAGACGCTCTGTCTTGCACTCTACACCCTCTCCATCTACCGTACTCTCTCGTCTCTTCTGTTAAGAGACCATGGCATTTTTATGTGCAGCATCGATTCCCCAGCGGAATTCCCCGCTGTTCTCTGATCGTGGAGATCATCTCAACAATCGAAAGTGTCACTTGTGGTTGTTTGTGTTTTGCCCACATCAGGCAGAAATCTCGTGATTTTCTGGATCTTTCATCATTTCACACCCTTCACCACAGCCACAACATCGTCCCTGAGACGATGCGGAATCCTCACACAGAAAAATATATGTGGATTTTGACAGTTTAAACTATCGATTGAGTACACTTTGAAACTATCGTCTAGCCACAGTTTAAGCAGTTGCTCGGTGACAGTTTCAATCTTTGAGTACTCACTCAATCGACTGTCTAAACTGTCAAAATCCACAGTTTATTCTGTGTGCTCCCTGACCTAGTCATGTGCCCTCAGGGTATCCCGAATCAGATAATCCCTTCCCTGAGGCCATCAAGTCTATCCCATCTCTTCCTTCCTTGTCTCCTCTCCTTCCTATGGGGGATATCCCCATTCTCTGCTCTCTTTCCAACACAGCTGATCTGGTTGTTCTCTCTGTGGTGGTTGTGGTCTGTAGGAGAATCTTAATTCACTTCATTTCTCATACCAAGGGGCATTATAATATAGTTAATTATGTTATTATTCAGTATTTCGCTTGTTCAAAGAAATGGCGATATTTCATGCGTGACTATCGTGGAAACACTCTTTCAAGGGGGGGGGGGATTTCCCTTACCTTAATTACCATACCCTTGGCCTTGTTCATTGAATCAGCTGATCTTGCATACTTTGCTCTCACACATTGACACTCTTGCACGATCTGGAAGGAATCCCAGGATTGATCGAATCGGGACTCGCTTCACTCCCTTCCTTTGTCTTGGCCTACTAACTAAGAAACAACTTTGTAGTACTTAGGGGACTTACTTACTAGTTAGTAAGTATTACTTGTCTTCATTACTTGTCCTAAGTACTCGAGTTACATTCAGTATCTTTGTTCACAATCTCAGTGCATGTTGTACCCACATTGTTGACCTAGGGAACGTTTTTTTTCTGAAATTCAAGCCTCCCTAATCTCCACCGACCGGTTGTCTATCGAAGTCCCAAAGATCTGTCCTGCGTGTTCATCGTTGATCTCTGTACCTGTGGCAATACACAATTCAAGAATCCTCCCCCGGGTCTTCCTTCGTTTCTTGTTTTCATGATCGGTCTGTCTACTTTGACCCTATGACTGACTTACTAAAAATACCGCCATCTTACTAAATTCTAACCCCTGCAAGGGGGGCGCCCCCGGCAATGTCGGGGGGGCAACGTGGGTGTGGGTGTGGAGAAGGGGGGCAGTGAAGATAGTGGACGCGAGGCGGATGGCAAAAGGGAGCGGGAAGGGA
>JACMIF010001320.1:0-24789 GCA_014805445.1 Diplogasteroides magnus | reverse complement strand
CCCCCTCATGGGATGAATGATAAAAAGGAGCCGCAATGAATCACGGCTCATTGAGCCGGGATAGTGAGCCGGCTCACTCATTTCGGCTCATGAGCCGGGAGGATACGGTGAGCCGGTAAACGAGCCGGATTGCCTACTCTACTCAGCAGGAGAAAATGCAAGAATTCGCTCCGTTAGAAACCATCACTTCCGTATTTCCAAAACGGAGCCATCCGCTCGGAAACCCTTGATGACGAATAAAACGCTGGTAGACAAATGGAGATGAAGAGACTCTATAGAACCGAAACAGTTGATTTTGCCGTAAAAATTGTGTATGTTTCATTAATGTTAGCTACAAGTAATTGACGATCCTCCCTTCATATCTCGAGTTTGCAGGAGGCATGAAACTGTGTTTCCCCTGTAGACACAACGCAATTCATTTGCCATGACCACTCTCTTGTTTTCGCTATTCCCAAGCACGAGAGAACCGATCAGAAAGGAGAAAAACGACCGTGATGTGCCTCTAGAGTCTCCACTCGCCAGTACTATTAGACAACAGACGTGAAAACATGTACTCTCTTCGTCTTCTTCTGCAATTCATACTGATAACTGTTCACTAGGATGTCGCATTTGGGGATTGTTACCTCCCCAATCTTTTACAATGTATTGTCTCTCACTTCGCTGGACAACCACTCAGTTAGATTAGGGAGGTAGCAATACCCACTCGAGACACCCTACTGTTCACTCACTCTCCCTTGTTTCTTCTCTCTTTCGCTGTCGTCTCTTCCTCTAGAGAGGCGACCGCTCAAGAGTGCGGAATGACTGCGTGCACTCACCCTGATAAGCCCCGCAATCGAATCTAGTCGTTCCCTTCTTTTCGTTCCACCACCGGGGAAGTGGCCCTAATGAATGGAGTAGTCGTTCTTTGATCGGGGGGAATAACCGACAGACCCCTGATCTACCCTCTCTCCCCCTGTCCCATCCCCTTCCCTCCTCCCTTCCCTTCCCTTCTCACAGTCAGTCATGTCATTCCCTCGTCTTATCCCCCCTTTCACCTTCTCTCCACTAACGCCCGCCCGTCCCATGTACTATCCGGGCCTCTCCGTCAACGGACAATCGAACAAAGTGTGAGTCTTCTTCCGCCTTATTCCCCTCTTCACTGTTCCGCCCTTTACGGTTTTCGATCGTCTACTCTTGTGTATCCCCATTCTCTTCGACCCACTTCCCGTGCCCGTTCAAATTCATAGTCTCTATCAACCCTTGATCCATTTCGCTTATTGTGTATCAAATATGGCTGAATTTCCAAATTCAACGCTGTTACTCCGTTCAACTACTTTTATCCCGACCGTGTTCCTTATTTGCCATAGTGGGCTGGTGACAAATTAGAACTTTTTGATCAATTGTCATTATGATGTATCTCCTCAATCCAATCAATGTCTCACAAAGGCGACGCCTCCGGGAATAGGTCATTCGTTTGATAGCCTAGAGACCGTGAAACCAGTCCAAACCACTTTGTTGACATTACAAGTGTTGATTATTCTGATTAGTTGAAAATTAGATACCGTAATCCCCAATACAGTAGCCTGTCGTGATATTAAATGCCCTATCACTTTTCCTCCAACCGTCCATCCTTTTCAGTCTGCCTCTACCGACCGCGCCCGCCCTCAACAACGCCTTCTCTCACGACGTCTTCTCCTACGCGACCTTCGATCCCTCCAACCTCGTCTTCCCCATGTTCCCGCTGTGAGTTTGACCCGTCGATCGACCCACCGCACTCATACCGTACTCATAGCTTCATACAGTATCTTTGCTGCTCTGCCATGCACACTGTAGCCTGACACTCCATTTCACCCCCCGTACTGTCGGGTGTAGCACTCCGCGACTACAGTATCCCATTTTGCCATTGTATCAGTTACCGTAATCCTTCCCCTCCTTTGCAGTCAGTATCTCGACTCTATCGCCTACCTGAAGGAAGATCCGGCGTTTGAGGTGGACCTGCCCGAACTGCAATGGAACGGAGACGCGTGAGTGCGGGGAAGAGCCCGGGTTGACGATCTACAGTATTCCTCAATCGATCAATTGGCTTATCTGCCTCTAGAAGTTCATGCGTTTGCCTGTGTTAGCCTACAATTTTGCTGATGTGGCTGATTGAAATATGCAACACAATGCGCATAAGTAGTCGGCTGTATTGCCCCTAGTGATAGTTGCTTCAAATAACCACATGTTTTGTTTCAGGAAGAATCCCAGGTACATCCAGACGCCGCAACCCACCGAGATGACATGTATGGGAGAATGCCTCGTGGTGCGTTATCGTAATCCGCCTTACCGTAACTCGGACCAATCGATACCGTACTCAGCATACACTCTTGACTACAGTACCCAGCCACGTCTGATTGATCGATACCGAAACTCTCCTTGATTCAGGAGGCGGGTGCGCCCGACACCACACTCCTCCAATGGCCACTGCGCTACAACGACCTCGAGGGGAGGAAGTTTCTCAACAGGGATGGAACTGTGAGTGGAGGAGGGGGCACGTGCGATTACCACATACATCTTAGAACGGCCACACTTTTTTTGGGCCGGAACCGTCTTTTACAGCTTCGTCCGTATATTAGCACGCGCTAATTCTTTGATGTGCAGAAAAATCCATTTCATGAAATTTGATCCACCAATCAGCGCCTGACTTTGGCGTCGGGAGGGGCGAGCGGCGGGACATATTTCGCAAACTAACTGTCTCAGGCTAAAATAAGATGTATGTGGCGAAAGTATTTGAACGCACGTGGATGGACTCGGGTGGAAAACTGGACAATTACAGTAATAATGAAGCGGTGGATAATAGGGTTTATAAATGACTAGTCAAGTACATTGATCGGATTCCCTCAGATCTCCATCACATGAGAGAGGCGACAGCTATGAGAATATTAGATGAATGAGAAATGCACTTTGCCGATTTGGAGACTGTATTGGGGATATTGTTAACACCGTATCTCCTGACTCAGTCCTTTCAAATATCGATTGATTTCTCTTCAGGTGAGTGTGAACAACGGTCGTCTGGTGGCCGAACTGACGTGGGGCGACAAGAACTACATGGGAATGATGGTCGAGATAGGAAGAGTGGACGGAAAGCAGCAGGTGGGTCCTGACGAGACAATCTGTCCTACTGTAGTTCGAAAAGATGCTGCATCGAATAGGTTTTGCTTCATTAGTAGTAGGGTATTGATTGGGCAGGTACAGTACCCTGAATAACCGTGTCCCTGCTTCAGGTGACCATCCACTCGGGACTCTCCTCGTATCGATCGGACAAGGCTCGTCGCAAGCCTCGAATGTACACAGACGGGAAGGATCTGGATGGAATCGAGTTCTCTGCCTACATCTATGTGAGTTGTGGAATGGACAATTGCGCTATAGTTGTTAAATCAAAAAAGCAAAGCAAGAGTATATCAATTCTGTGCAAATCTCAATCACACAATTGTCTAGATAATGCTTTGAGGGACCACTGAAGGATTGAATTGATCAGTCCCTGATGGTCAATCTACCGTAATCCTTGTCTACCGAAACCCCATTGCAGACCTGTCGCATGACTGCCTCTCTGCGTTCCTTGGCCCACAATCATCGATCGACCTCTTCCGCCTACTCGTCAGTATCCTCCTCCTCAGAGTGCGTCTTCCCGCCAAAAGCCAAATTCAAATTCTCCCCGTTTCCCTCAAAATTTTATTTCCGCCGCACTTTCACTCGCTTCTCCCACGCTTTTCTGTGCTGTCTCTGATGACAATAAAGATATTTTGAACTGGCTTTGGTCCCGACTTGAATGTGTACCGTATCGTTTCAGGAGCCTGAACGTCGAGGTGCCTCGTTCGAAGCCTACATGGAACGAGACAATGTCGCTCAAGAAGGAGAATGAGCGTGGAAATGGGACGGATGATGAGCTCAGCGATTACGTCATCGTCATGTGAGTGCGGAGGGAAGACCTATGGGGTGGTGCATTTTGGATGTAGCCTTCTCGGATTAAACGCAGCTCAAAATTTCATTTCACAGTAATGACGCAAAAGTGTTTCGCGCAATTGTTCTTCTCCAGGGATGGGGACATGGGGGCTTTTGACGAGTGTCCTCATATCTTTTCATGGTTGTTAACTGCATAGGAAACATTCGTCTGTCTTGCCAGAAATAACTCGGAAAATCAGAGATCATTGATCAACAACTTACATTTTCCCTTATTCCGTTCAATAAAACTCATTGCATAGAAATGGCGAGTGTTCTAGTCATATGGTTATCGTACATTGACTGTTACGGTATCGCTTACAGTGTGACTACCGTATTCCCTTTCAGCGACGATTCGGACTCGGACACGGCGTCTTCGTATGGCACTCCCTGTGCGGCGTCCACACCATCGGCCATTTCGGTATAGTAACGATCTTTCATACCGTAGTCTGTCTAGTAGATTTCTCCCTGAGCAGAGTCTTGACTCAGGGTGGGTATTCTGAGCATTGTAATTCACTATAGGTGCTTGCAGTCGCTCTTCCCGTCGACGCCCGAGCACGAAAGCGAGCAGCAGGAGCACGTCAAGATGTGGGTTACTGTAATCCTACCGTAGTCCTGGAAAGAACTGGTCATATGGTAGTCCATCTAAAGTATTCTTGATCAAAAACTTGTAATACCGTAACCTGACGGTTTCTGTTCAGGATCTTCGCAAAGTTGGCGGTGCCGTTGGAGGAGGGAAGAGATGGGAGAAGAAGCGGCGACGGTTCGAACTCAAGCGCTTCAATGACGTCGAAGATCGACCGATCGTCGGTGACGTCAACGTCGTCGGAGGGACCGAGGCCATCGAAGAGGATGAGGTCATCGTCCTCAGCTCGACGTGAGAAGAAAGCGAATTTAGCGAAGGCGAAGTAGAATGGGAATAGGATTGTCTATTGTAGTGTGTAGTTTGATCAACTACTGATTTTATTATGAATAAGCATTAATGTGCATGTCATTACTTTCAGTCCAACTGGTACTCTCTAGGTAACATTTATTGTGATCACTCACTCTTGGGTCTCATCTGGTTGCGAGTCGTTGTCTCGGGCCTTATTAAGAACGAGTATTTAATTAATAATTTGCATAATACCTCGCAGTGATTATTGTTTTTGTCGTGCAAGCGCAGGAAATCTAATAAAACATGGTGCACGAAAGTGATTTTTCCGTAACACAATGCACACATTTGGGAATTGGGATTATAAATAATCCAAGGAAATACAAATCATGGCTATTCGTATTGCACAATCGCGTGATCATTTGAAACAAACACTCTTCAGACTTAGAGGTGTGGCCCACGGTGAAAATAATTATACTCGTTTGCATTACTCAGTTCAACGGAATCGTTCTTCAAAACTGTATTTACTCTATAATAAAGGTGAAACATATGCAAAGGCAATAGCTGAGATCAGACAATCGATGGAATAACACCAGCAACGATTAGAGAACGTTATCGTGGCTCCCTATGTGAGGTTGCTTTGCTTCTCATCGAAAGACTAGGGTTTCTAATTAAGCAGCAAAGTGTATTTCTCATTCGTCTATTCTACTCTGAGTCGTTGTCTGTCGCTCGTAGAGAAAGCAGCTCAGCGGAGATTAGAACGAATGAGAAATGCACTATACTAACGATTTAGAAGAAACCCTATGAACGACCGATTCTGCTTCTCTTTAATGCAGCGTATTAAGCATAAACATAATCTGGAACGTGATACCACCACTTTTAGCTCTACAATAGAGTGGCGGGGCCGAACAACGCGGAACTGCTCATATTTGCCTAAAAATGTTCCTGCCGTGGGTGTTTCTGATGTCCTTGCACGTTTGCAAATAATTATATTTTCTCCATTTCAATTGCGTTGCATGCTCATTATTATCGTAACAAAGCGTAATGAATATTCACACGCTTTATCCTTGATCAAAAACAATAGACATCCTCCCAAAAATTAATATACTTCGCAAAGAACCGAATAAACCATTGCGCTAAAAACAAAAATAAAAAAAAACATTCTCACGTTGAAATCCTCCGGAAGCTTGCAAATGGAAATAATTACTTGGATTGAACAATTTTGCGCCATTCAAAGAAAATTTTCCCTACTACTCTCCCGAACCTAACTTTGAATGTTCTATGACTATCTCCCTTTAGAGTGGCTTAAAGAAGGAGGCAGGGGAGATTCCTCTAGGGATAATCGATATTCTGCGTCTAATTCATTTCTCTCCCTCTCTCGTTTCTCTCGGGATAATCGATACTTTGCGCCTATTTATGCCTCCCTTCTCACCGGTCGACTTCTTTAATATCCCTTCTAGGACAGGAAGCATCACTTGTTGACTATAAGTAAACATCCCATGGGCAGTTTTATTTCAAATATAGATGGATATATTAGCACGAGATGTAAGATTATGACATCATAATGTTTGGAGTAGCTGTAATATCATTTACTGTAGTTTTGTGTATTTAGAAAATATTTCAATAGTCATTCTCAGAATGTGTGGCGACTGGTTGATATCGGTCTTTGTAAATTTCAATAGAACAATGGAGATGTCTGAGTGTTTTTGGTTAGCTAGATATCTAACAATCAGACATCTGCGCAAATGGAACTGACGTTACGAGCCACCTTCTTTCACTGCTTACATTAATGCATTTCACGAGCGTAGCTGTTTCTGACATAAACAGAAGCTCAGAAGAACGGACTATTACACATTATTATTGTTTTTCACAGTACGAGCCTTTCATCCGAATGAATTGTTTGCTGGTTCCCAAATGTCTGGTTCACCTAATATTATGCAGCCGTGAACTCCTGAAATATGCTGCAACACTTTTTGCCGCAAAAGAACGAGTAGGAATGAAATATGGGCTGGTTTCCAGATGTCCGGTTCGTGAAGGTATTGTGCCATCCGGTTCCCCAAAGTGTTATTACAAACGGTCAAGTCCCCTGCGCGTTATCTATACTTGTTCCCAAATGTCCGGTTACCGATTGGAAGTTCCCAAATGTCCCACATCGATTGCACGCGATATATCATACAGTAAGGGAATTATATTTACAGTGAAGTTAAGTTGATTATCATCATTTAACCCGTATGCGGCTGTTGTAAGGGAATTCAATAATGAACGGTGGTAATTCATTTGAGTAAACCAAAAAATAATCTCTATTCTTTCTACAGTAACCACTGTGGTAACACATATTTATGCAGAGGAAGGAATCTTTGTTGACGATCATTTTCATAATTTTCTAGAAACCAAACACCTTGAGAATATAATGAATTGTTCAGAGATTGGCTAAGTTTTCCTCAATAATGCACATGTGGGCGGCTTTCATTGCGTAAACTGCTGTGACCTCCTTTATTATTCATGTAAACTGAACTGATATGTCAAAGTTTTTGAAGACGCATTGAAACATATCTGAAATTTTCTTCTATTTCATGATTTTAATTGATATTTCAGTTTATCCTCGCTCAAATGTGTCAAACACTTTCTTAAAATAAAATTTTAATTAGTCTACATCAAACTGCATCCAAAGATAGCGCGTATTCATGCTTTTCACAGCGTGTTCAAATATGCTTCAGGATTTCTATGTAAGAATTTTTCCGTTGTTTAGCGCATAACACGACCAAAAGTCGCCATGTGTACCAGCAATTCAGTTCCGTTTACATGAATAATACTTTCAAAGATTGCCGTAGGATATTGGCTCACAAGAGAGTAAACGGAGTGGCTCGTATCTAATAATAAATGGCCTGTAGGTCTAACAGCACTTTCATCCGATAACTTCCATTGTGTCCAAGTAATCCAACATACAAAAGAAAGGCACGACTGCAATTACGCATACTTTTTTTCGCTATTTATTCGCGCAAACGTTTGATATTTTACAGTTTGTTGCACCTGTCATTTCAATTTAAGCGTTAATATGATTGTAATATTTAAAATTATATTATTTAAGATGGACGTTCCCCAAGCAGAGCTCGAACATACCCAGGATTTGTACGAGTCAATCTTCAGAGTGTTATACTATATTTCAGGTTACTTACATATAATAGTTCCGATATATTTAGTTGAATGATTAAATGTTTGCATGGATTGAAAAGTTGGAAATATTAAAATCTTCTTTAAGGATCCATCGCACTGGTTGCTAATTTCACGCTTCTGTTCATGGTTGCGTTCAGGTCGCCGCGATATCTCAGCCCGTACAAGTATGACGCTCATCCTCTCGCTCCTTAATCCTTGTCTGTCAATACTGTTGAAAACACAAAAAATCGGTCATATTTTCTGTTCTTTTGCAACCTATCGGAGTTCTTGCAAGGAAATAGCTACAGCTCATGGAGAGGGAAGAGAGAGTTTTTAGTAAAATCAATGTGGTTTTGTAGATATTTAATCGCGAACAATGCCATATCAGACATCGCGTTGGCGATTGGATCTGTCTTTCATCAGTGCAGGTAATTGGATGATCGAGTGCCTCATTCTAAGCAATATTCTTCTTCTTGTGAATACGTGAGACGACCTTATTGGGAATATTTCCCGTTGTAAAGGGGATGAGAGACGAAGTGTGTTTATTCTTCCTCATTTGAACGTGATCTTGTGGTCATAGTTTTAACTCTAATAAGATTTACAATGATCACCTTAGTTAGGCTGATCAGAGTAAGTTAATGCGAGTATTCCGAACCAACTGATAGAGTATGCCATACTGTATCAATCGATATTAACCTCCACTTACCGTCTCGATGAGATGGTGAATGAATTGCATTGATCTTAGGCTAATTCCGAACAAATGGGCGTTTGCCTTCATCGCCATGGGACCCAGCGCGTACTTCGGAGAACAGGTGACCTGTAATTTTTCAGTTTCTTCTCCCGGTAATTGTATTTCAAACGTTCCTAATCTCTTCCGAGCGGTCGTCTGCCAATATCGTAGACGATCCTGATGACAATAGGGATGGTGAATTTATCACCTATTGTTTACCCGTCACCCATGTTTATAGTGGTGCCACATGCAATCACCAAAATGGGCTTAATCACACCATATATAATAATTACAGCGTCTTAAACAAACTTTTCACAGTAATGGCATACTGTATTATAGGCTTCGTTCCATTCGTTTGTTCTCCAAATGCACTCTCTGTTCTACATCTTCATGTGCTTCCCGGTGAGTGCGACTATAACACATTCCCATTCTACTCAATGAAAGGCCTATTGGATAGGGTTCTCTTATCAATCATTTTTCAACTAACAAGACTTGATAAGCGGTGGTCATTTCTTACAATCACTAGGGACAACACGGTCGGAATAGACAGTACTTGATTGCTTATCAAGTCTTGTTTAAAAAAACAAGACTTGATAAGAAGAAATATGATCGTTTGAATGAGACCGAGAGAAGAGAATGATGCAAATTCGTTAACAAGATTTGATAAGAAAACAAGTAGGGTAGGGAAAGGCAGTAGAAGTGCATTTTTCTGTCGCCTATTTCCGTCGGAGCTGTGGCCTCTCTCATGTGATGGACAGCCGCTCCGAGTGAGTTAGACGACAGAAGAATGCACTTCTACTGCCTTCCCTACCCTAAAAACAAGTCTTGTTTTCATTTCAACGCATTCTTATCGGGACTATCACGCAGACCGGTCGGTACAGAGAAGAATGAATTTACCCTATCAAGTCTCAAGATCTTGCTTGATAAGAGAACTCTACTATTGGAGTGAACTTGTAAATAGCTGAGGATGAAATGCATCACAGCATACTTATTTATGTGAAGTAACCTTTCAATATTTGAACCTCCTAAAATATTTTTTGGTTAGCATCAAACGCAGTGAATTATTGTGCAAATACCGACATCATGCGAACAAGAATTGCGCCCAGACTTGATGCAACCTTTCTCTACTGTCAAACTGTTTACATAAACTGCCTAGTTGCAAAACAACTTACATTAACAGTAGGTGCTTGCAGATTCACTTTGCATATCGGTATTACATCCTCGTACGACCGGCTCCGAAGAATTCTTCCGTATTACTGATGATATTCCTTATGTGGTTGGTGCCAGTCGCACAAGTGGTGAGTATATTTTCGCATTCTCTTGAATACTTAGACATGTCGGCCAACATCTGGGAGACGTTTTGGAAGCGGGACAATTTAAACAACATTCCGTTCTAGAATATTGTTATTTAAAAAAGACTTATTCAGAGTTTTATTTTCAAGTTCCACCCGTGTTACTGTCACAGAAAATAGTTGAATGGTGCATAAAAGAACAAGATTACAATTGAAATGTGTCAAATTTGCGATTTCGTTTCTCGTTTTTCAGTTTATCTTCCTAGCAGCAGAGGCTGAGCCGAGCCGAATCAGGGAATATTTGCGCGAGAACAAGCCCTACTACTTCCCGTATCTGGATAAATACGTCCTCAGTGGTAAGAATGCATCATTTGCGCCAAGTTGCTGAAATAATATATAGTTGCTGAAATAATATACTACACTAGAGCTTTTCCTCTATTTCAACTCACTACGTCTAGTTATGCTAAGCAAAGCAATGAAGTTTCATTTCATACAAACCGCAGTGTGCGAACCAGGAACAGACAATACATGTAAATAAGAGCAAGGCCGTTATTTGGACGTTTAGTCCAGAAAGAGGTGAAGATCGGGGGTGTAGCTCCGTGGTAGAGCGTCCCTCTCATGAGACTGAAGGTCGTGGGTTCGATTCTCGCTTCCTCCAAAATTCTTGAATGATTCTGAATGACGAGCAGCGACTTACAGTTAGACCACTACACCTATCGTCCCTTCTCGATTTATTATTAGCATAATAACACCTGCGAAGTCCAGGGCGAACACAAAGAAATTGAATAATATATTTCAGGCGCTCACATGCTGTGGAACTACGGGACGAACTTCGTCTGCCTCTCAGTAGTCGTCCCGATGTTCCCAATCTATGTCATCGTCTTCTTTTTCTACAGGAAAGTGCACAAATTCCTCGACTCGAAGGGAGGATCTCGTGTGAGTGAAACATTATATTATATAAAGAAAATCCACAAGTAACCACGCGATAACAAAAGCAATTCTTTAAAGAAGCACACAGAAAATGTCATAAGTGAATATAAATATCAAAGCTACAACCTGTCACCCCGTGACGGAATGTTTTCAAAAGATATAATAT
Organism: Diplogasteroides magnus; assembly: GCA_014805445.1. Classification (NCBI taxonomy): domain Eukaryota; kingdom Metazoa; phylum Nematoda; class Chromadorea; order Rhabditida; family Diplogasteroididae; genus Diplogasteroides; species Diplogasteroides magnus. Next base: position 13,690 of record JACMIF010001320.1, on the reverse strand, counting down.
AATAGTTTGTGGATGCCGCTTCGCAAATGAAATATTAATTTTTATGCGTGATTCCTATTATGTCTCTCACCATTGTTGAGGTGTAATAAGGTGCCTCAGCTGGTTCGAACTGATGCTGGAATTTTATGACACATAGAAATATTGTAAAGAAAACTGTCCTTCAGACGTTCGGAGATAGCACCAAGAGAGGACACCAGAGGCTATTAAAAGTACGTGATGTTCAATTACAGTACATGTACAATCGTACAATACAGAATTGTGAGGGACTATTGTAGTTCAATTATAGCACTGACAATGAATAGAATGAATCTTACAGAAACATAAGCCGCCGTAGTAATTTCCACCGTAAAGCTCGAGCTTTCATTTTAATGCTGAATGCCTAAAAGCTTTAAAAAGCGTGATCTATTACACTAGGAACTTCGTGATTTGCGTAATATCTAGTTTAAAAGGTCGCGCTTTAGTGAAAGCACGAGCTTTACGGTGGAGATTACTACGGCGGAAAGTAACCGTCCAAATGATTAGGTCCATGAAACACATCCAAAATTTCGGACTTGAGGCTCTGATTATCCAAGCAATACTACCCTTCTTCTTTGTCTTTCCACCAATTATAATGTACCTCGCCTACCACATAGAGCTCGTGCAGTTCACTATTATAGAGTGAGTCAATCGTTTTCATGTTGTTCTTTATTATACATTATTGTTGTTATTTAGATACCTCGTATTTCTCCTGTTTTCGTATTTACCGGCTGCAAATCCTTTTATCTCGCTGTACTTTATTCAGTCTTACAGGTATTCCATTAATATTCTTCTCTTGAACGATTTCCTCTCATAATCACATATTCAGAAGCGATTGCTGGGCACTGAAAAATGACAGAAAATTAGACATAAACATATTTAGACACTTTTTCTAATCAGTAAAAAACATTTCAGAGTTGCCCTTCTCCGAGGTCTCAGAATTAACGTGCTCAACGCTTCAACAGCCGAGAACACATCATATACAATCACGAATAAGATCAGGAATAGCATTCCCCAAAGAACGATATCAGTGACTCGATTGAATAGATTTTCCTTGTAATTTGCAATCATGACCTGGAACAAAAATTCAAAAACGTTCTGAAGGACTGAAATGTGGCGGAGGTTGCCCTTCTAGAAATCATGGTCTTTCTAGAAATCGGACAATTTATAATATGTATCTCTGGCGATGTTCTTGATGTTAGTAATACCGTAAGATAACTCGGTATTCACTTGAATACGCATGTGTATTTTGACGAACATCGTGCATTATAGATATTTATACGCATTGAGACAATAAAGCTGAAAAACGTTGTGAAAATGATTGTGAATAATAGTCATTGTGATTGCATAGACCCCAGTCACCACCAATATGCACCCCAAAAATCCTCATTTAAAATATCTTGACAAAAGTCCACCAGGGAGCCACACTGAAATGTCGATTCTCTCATAAAGTGCGTGGTATGTATGAATGAATGAATGAAAACGAGCGCGTATCCATGATGCAAGCAGAGAAACACGGTGTTGTGTAGTGGACTGCCAAGGCGAGAAGAGTCGTCATGCGAGGTGAAGCTAAGAGAACGGCGAGTCCTTTCACGTGGATCATTTCGCCCCTTATTACGCGGTTTCATTGTTCCCAGAAAGTAGTGTAGGGGTAAGGAGTACGTTATTGACAGCCGTTCATTTCTAGTCGTGTAAGTTCACTCTGAGCGGTCGTCTCTCACTGCAGATACGACCGCTCTGAGTGAACTTAGACGACAAGAAATGAACGGCTGTCAATAACGTACTCCCTACCCCCACACTACCAGAAAGTGAAATGATCTACTTGTCTGTGAATCTGTGCAGATGTGTCTCTTATGCAATGATTTTCGGCCTTAATTCCCGTGGGCGGGAATCGTTGCATGTTTTATTGTTCTGGAAGTGATAAGAGTACATGCGTGGGAGTGGCTTGAGAAGATATGCGACTTTCGTTATAAGGACGGAATTGTGGAGATCAGTCGTTTCTCTTGTCAACACAAGAAATGGCCATCATTGCTCTCTTAGTGCTGAGTCTGGTTGTTGGAGGTAGAAGCTTGTCATTTTAGGAGTACTGTATCACCCTTTCAGTACATTCTGGGTGTCTGCCGGGGTACGAGGAATGGGTGAAGGGCCGCTGTTTCCGGTACTTTCAATCCTCGGTCTGGAGTAGGGTTATCTGAAGGCTGATGTTGACATTCAGGTGGACTATCCCACTTCAAAGGCCAACTGCGTACGGGATGGCACTATCATGATGAGCATTCACACTGTTAAGGTACCTATGTGACAAATCAAATTAATGAGCAATTTTGCGTTCATTAGGAATCGCTTGATACTTGCGTTTCTAGAGCAAAAACCAAGATAAATATATGTAGATAGCGTTGCATATAGGAATCGGACGACTTGGATCTCAACGTCACCTCACCGTACGGTCACTTCTGGCTGGGACTAGAATGTGATGTACCTACACAGAGATACATCTACACAGATGGAAGCGAGACTACTCTGGCTACCAAGTGTAAATTTCCCTTCAATGACATCACGCTACAGTACATTCACAGATGTGCGCTTTCCTTGTGTGGACAATGTTGGCTACCACCATCACACCGGAGGTGGAGATAATATGTAAGCATAACCACCACTATCTTGTATCTATGGGTTCCAAATCGGTAAATTTGCGTCATTATTCTCCGGAGGGCGGTTATCTCTCATATCATAGAGAACTGCGTTGCAGAGAAGAATGTAGACAATTTTTCCGATTTAGAACCCCTACTTGTATCGTTCATGAATATACATTGAATAACGGATAACGGCTACGTTTCATAGAGGCTTTGCAGATATATCATGAGGTGAAACATAGCCTATTTCATAAAAAAAACTGCAACTTACCTCTAATTCATCTCCGAGCGGTTTTCTCTTACAGACGATTGACAACCGCTTGATAATGAATTAGAGATGGTCTTTGTGAGGCGGCCCAGAGGCGTTATGCGATGTCTATTCATATCATCTTCCAATTGATGCCTGCACTGCCCTGAGTTGCAATTCTTGTCTGCGTCGTCCTCAATGAATGAGAAGACAACGAACACTCTTAGTTTCCCGTACACGTTGATAACGATTTAGATCCATCCATCGAAAGCCTAAGGACGTTGCAGGTTCGTCGAGTACTCTCGTACGGATGGACTTACCAACTACGCTTCTGCCAACACTCTGTGCTATCACTTCGTAGATGATCCACCAACTTCCGATGGACCAGCTACTTTCGGACCAGGCCCTACTCAAGCACGTATGCACAACTACTTGTGCCTTTGTGACATCATTTCTCTGTTTTCTTATCGGGTTGGCGTCAGTACGCCCCCAGACTCTCGTCATTACGCCCCCCATGCTATCGCGACAATACGCCTCCGCGTCATTAGATTACCCTCCCCCCCTAGAGTGCAACACTGTAACCGCCAAAGTGCGTCTCTCAAAAGGAACCGCGGTCTAGTATCAAAAGGCCCCCTTCCTTCCTTTCTGACTGTCTGTGCCTCGCCCAGCACAGACGGCACACAGCTGCACATATTTTCTGTTCGACACAAACAACTATCACTTTAACGTGATCCTACAGCCGCAATCCAAGAATCAATCGATATCACTCGACAAGAGAAGAAGTAGTATCGTAGCCTCCGCTTACCGTATCCGAGCTGCTGTAATCCAACTGTATATCGTATTCTTCCAAAATGCTCCAATCAGTCCAATTTTCACCCAACAGGGGGTGAACGACCATGGGAATTTTAAAAAAGTTCGTTGGATACCGAATCCTGGCGTAGCCTACCGTAATTTACCGAAATTTCATCAAAATACCGCATTCGGTTCCAATTTTCACCGGGGATAGGCAATAGACCACGGCGATTTCAAAAATGAGCAGTTCAATTGGTTCGGATAAATCACCATCTGCGTTGACAATTAGCTACTCTAAATAACAACAATCCTACTCTCAGCCAACAACTTCTCCGCGTGCGGTGATTGCAAAATTTCCGATGTTTGGCTTGATATTCTCTTCCTTGTCGATTCTTCATCATCAATGCGACAAAGGGGAATCTTTGACGTTCGTTTAATCGTTGGATCTTTGATCTTTTGATTCTGAGTTCAAGTGTTCAAGGTTGAATCGAATATCGGCACTGTGCTCGAAAATTTGCAAGTGAACAGAACGAATTTGGTAAGGACGGGAATAATTGTGTTCTCTGATAAGGCTGAGGTTCGTTCTGAGCAAAGAACGCACAAATATATCCTGGCAATAGGTCACCCATCCCCTGGGATCGATAACTACTGAAGATCATGTGGCTAAATTGACAATACCGTACAATGGAGGATATGGAACGAATATGGAGGCGTAATAATTGCATATTTTATTTTTAATGGAGTTATTTCATTCAGTGCGATCGTGAAAGCATTTGCTGAGTTCAGTGAAAAAGCAAACAAGCTGAACGCAAGAAATGTCATTGTTTTGTTCGCAAGTGGCTACAGGTTCTGAATTTCGTCCATTACTCTCATGAAATAAGACATATTCAGAGAGGGAAATTACAAAGCTCCCGATGTCATTGCTAAAGCTTTCAGGGATGAGGGAGGAATCATTATTACAATTGGTGAGAATAACTATTCTCTTCCTTGAATAATACTTCCCAATAGACTACTCCACGTATACACAAAACAATCCGATTCCAATGCTGGACAAGGTTGCTTCTCATGGATACGAAATGATGAGGAATGATCAGTTGGCAGAGCAGCTCGGAACTGCCTTCTGCGATGGTGAAACTACTTTTCAATACATATAAATACTGTAGGACTATGCCCAGTTGCAGGAATAAAATGCATTATTTAACTTACTAAGCCCTTTTTTTGCATATTTCAGCAAACTGCTATTGTCCATCCTCTGACTACAAAGCCTACACGGTCGGAAATTCTACAAACTGCGAAGGAAGGTGAACGCGAATGTTGTTTGCCCCTCTTGAATTACCGTATCTCAGATGTCCTCCATCCGGTGGCTGTTTCGCTGGAGTCACCCTGCCCGCATCACAGTCTCAAGCTTTGAGAGATTGCAGGGTAAGTGGAAGTCTATGTCACTGTATTGTTGTGCAAAGGCAACTTGATATTTCGAGTACACAAACTCCAAGTGGCTGACGACTGTGCACTCTCAAATTTGCGTGCTATTTCGTCGTTTCTCTGACAACTAGCCGTGCTTTTGAATAGGTTTCACGGTGAACATATAGCGGCTGACTTTCAACTCCGTTTACCACAATAATAAGACGAAGTTTGTTCAGAACAAGAAGGGGGATCTGGCCAGTATCCACTCGGAAGAGCAACAATTCTTCACGCTTGGATGTTAGATTAACTTACTTTATTAAATTTATCTAAAACCCGGATTGTGGTTATTGCATGAAAATTCAGTGCTGAAGACGCGTTCCAAGTTCTGGGTCGGACTGCAAAGGATCAATGGAATTCCACAGTGGACTGACGGAGTGAGATTTCGATCAGATATATCAATCGATAATTGGAATTTCTTCTCAGTCGCCCCTTGACTATCCTCATTACGGACCGAATGCAGCATGGGCAAATGGCGATTGTGCTTACGTTTGGCAGTACTCGGGATTCAACAATGGATTCTTCCCCCAAAACTGCAGGTTTCGAAACGGACACGTCGAGCATATAAACTGATTGGAAAGTAATACCGATATGTTGGTGGATACTGTCGCTGGATGTTAGCATCGAGAGCCAATCTACCCATCCAGCGGTTGAATTCACCGACAAATCGGTAGTATTTTTCTGTGTGTATACAACAAGAATGCATTTGAGGACGGATCTGCAGTATGTGTGTGAAGTGCAGCCTTGTTCGGCCCTCAACAGAGACTGTGTCATCAATGATTTCTGATTCATACATTTGAATAAATTACTTCTTCTGGCAAATCGTTTATTATCAAGATATCGGCAAGTAAGAAGAGGTATTACTCGCTGTCAAAAGGTGACCAATTCGTTCTCAAGTGTCGGATGTAGCATCCTAACTGTTAGCTGCGAGCTGCGTTCTGGTACTTGAGACAGTATTTCTTCATCACAAGTTAAAATTGACCTTCACGAAATGATGCGGCGGATTTTAGAGTTGAATGAGTTAATGAGGTATTCCCGCTCAATTTGAACGTCAATCCGTTGTTGACACACATATGTATCTTATGAAATCACAATTGGAAGTCAGAGAAATAATGACATATTAGGTTGGTAAATAAGTAACTACCCATTTTTTTGAAGAAAGCTCCTAGAACCCATTGAAGGACCCTTGTTCTGAAATTTTTGGTGGTTGGTGGGGAGGGCGTGAACAACGTATGTAACCAGCAATACTTGATCGCTAAGCTTTATAAAATGAACGCTGGCTCAAAAGTGAAAGCTTCTGCAGCAGTCATTGTGCACTTTGGATGTAGTTTGGATTATTGCATTTTTCCTGCAATGACCGACAAAGGTTATGAACCAACTATGAGTGGATATGATGAATGATAGTTGTGCGCGTCATACCGATGTTTTGTTTCTTATCTACTCTCACTGTTAGCAAGATATTTCGCAGCAAACGCAAACTTCAAAAGTCGCACCCGGCGTCTTCGGAGAAATGCCACTCATGAATGCAAAAAGGTGCAGTCGTTTCAAAGTACTCAAAATTACCGTTGAGTAGGGTAGTATTATAAACATATTGAGAATTGGTAATTGGTAACTTGAGCCGGAAAGGAAAAATCATTGATTGATGTCTTGCATTCTTACGTACTGAGTAGTCGGCATGAATTTCGACATTTTAGGGAAAGTCCTGGCTTTCTCTTCTAAGCATGATTACAGACCAAACTATGTATTGATAATTACAAGTAGGCTCAACGCTGTGCATTCTCCATCTAGTCATGGCGAGCCGATTCAAACCAAGAGTAGCACATATTATTCAGCATATACAGTCCGAAGTCAAAAAATCGATATATTTCAAATAAATATATGAATTTCTTGGGCATTTTCAATTCCGTTAGAACAGTGCATTAAGGTGTCTTAGTAGTGCGCATATAAATACAGAAATCTGTAAAAATTCAGCTTTCCGTAGCCTTTGATATTTAATATTTCCCAATTCCCATGAAATCGCAATTTCACAAATTTTACGAAAGTGCCAACAAGCAGGACAGAAAGCAATCGCGGTTTCTGTACTTTTTCGTTCATGCAGTACAGGTATCACCAGTTACAACCCCTATTTTGACATGGACTACAACCTCGACGCTAAGCGAGAAGAAATCGATTTTTGATCCGGTACTACTTTGTCATATGTCAAATGTTGCACCTGGCAGTTTGAAGCACGCTTGCGCAGCGATCCCCATATTGTGCCTTCATACTAGTAGTGAGTGGCCTACCACTATGCAGTATAACTCCAATGACTACTTGAATGAAAGAATTTTTGGGATGCATTTCAAAAATGGTTAGTTACTTATTTACCAACCTAATAGTACGTAAATTGGAGAGGGCACTGTTACCAGCCAGACATGTTCGTACTCGGAATATTAACTTAGCTTAAATGAATGAAATTATACTATGGCGCCTTGTTCTGGTAATTGTTGACAGCAGATGAAATGGCACGATCACTACATCCACAGGGTTCAGTGCTAATGTGTTTCAGGCTTGATGCGTTCACGCATACCACAACTGCCCAAAAAGGACTTTTTGTAATTTTCAAGAAAAATGCACTTAACGTGCGCGCTTTCGCTCAAATTATATTCCCTGTCATATTAGAAATGAAATTCAGCGAACTTGAAAAATAATTTTGCATGTATTAACAACCAATTTACTCGAAATATTTTGAGCTTCTTTCTTTTTTCTGGTGTTTGAGGTTTATTCTGCTGAAACAATGAAAAATATATCAAGAAATCGTCAAATGTTTCTGCGACCGTAACGCAAAAAGTGTGCGTCTTCGTGTTAGGGTCACTTAAGATTACAGTAACCTAAAACGCCCTTGTGGTTTGCGTGCTGTTTGGTTCGCATATTGAATTGAACATTTTGTTCCCAAATCAAAGAAGATATGCAAAGGGCGACGGTGTCTTTTTTTCTCCGTGTGACAAAAATTGCCCGAATGCGATACCTTTGTGCAGTGTACGAGTTCTAATTCGATAAGTTTGTCATCATTCATCTTCGCAACGCATATGTCTATCAGTGGTTGTGTCAACTCCGCTGAAAAATGACGGCAAATTTATCGATTCAGAACGCCTCGAGCATCGACGTTTGCGAAAGTTTTGTGAATTTGGCCTCTATAAATATTTAGGGGCGAATGTTCGTCCGTCTCAACTGATTCTGAACTGTATTCCTTTGCTTTCCTCGCGAAACAGAGCTCAATGTTTGTTTCGGGATCTGAGATTGAAGTTGTTGTTCTGGCAAAAAAGTTTAACAAATTGTAATGAAATGTAATTTACAGTCAAATGATAACGAACACTTCGTCCCCGTTCGCTTGGGCGCATAATGAAACATTCCACGCAGTCTACTTCCTCTTTCTGGCAATTGCTTCTCTGTTAACCAATGGACTCCTGCTCGTCGTTTTGAGCCGAGTAAAGGATTCTGGAATAGGTGGGCTTGCTTACGGATCAAAGACGAAATGCTGGAATAGGTGGGCTTGCTTACGGATCAAAGACGAAATGCTTGTCTGAGACATTCTCTGTGATGTAATCCATGAAACATATATGAACATTGGAGACCGCGAATTGACTCAGATACTGACAACAGCTCATTTCTCGTCGTGGAAATTCATTCCTAGCGGTTGTCTCTGCGAAGTGATAGACGACGATTTGGAATGAAGTTAGACCACTAAACATGGGCCGCTGTCAATATCTAAGTAAAAAAAATGTGTCGCAGGTCGCTATGCCCATTTACTGGGAGCGTTCGCGATTTGCGAGATGATCGCATCGGTGATACTGGTCGCTGTTCAACCGGTATTAATTCTCAATTCGCTTTTTCGAGAAAAATTGCATTTCCGGTTGTTCACATCACCCAGCATGGAGTGTGGCTGTTTTCTGCGAAATTTTCATCAGGTACGAAAATTTACAAGTAAGGTTTATAGTATGGCTGACAATTTGCCTACTTAATGGATAATGTTTCACATTAAATATATGGTGGTTTTGAAACATATCCCACAAAGTAGTCAAACTGTCAACCATGGCCTACGGTCCATAGTTAACGACTATTCAGGAGCCGAGATTGCTCTAGTTGCCTACGTTGTCGGATACTTCCAGACTGGATTGACACTTGCATACCATTTCATCTACAGAACTTACGCACTTTCCCAGTATATTCCATGTTTATTTTTTCTTATTATTTTTATTTTCAGGAGTCATAGATCGATTTTCGCCAAAGTGACTCATGTTTATGCACTGGCCATTAGTTTCTATATAGTGTATGCGGCTGTAATAGCCAGCATTATGTGCAAAATTGCGTGGCCGACCGACGAAAAGAGGTGGATAGTGCACAGTTTTAGAAATATTATACTATGCTCCGATAAGCGATTTCTATTAGCGTTTCTAAATCGGTAATAAACCGCATTTCTCATTCGCCTAATCCACTTGTAGCGGTTGTCTCTATTTGCGATATCAACAGCTCCGAGTAGGCTAGACTAACGACAAAGGCATTTTACTACCGATTTAGAAACCCTAATTTCTAGGTCTTTGGTCGATCCATTAATGCCTTCTGTCTATGGAGTGGATTTACGATTGCCCAACAGCCGCTTTATAGCCATCTTATACAAGGTTGGGTGTAGGGAGGGTGATGCCAAACATTCTCCAACCTCCCTAATCTTGTCCGAGTTGTTGTTTTCTCTCAACACTGGGTGGGGGTTCTGAAACGGTGATAAAGTACATTTCTCATTTCTATATTTTCCGCGGGGCGGTTGACTCTACTGTAGATAGGATACCTCTTCGAGTGGATTAGACGGATGAGAAATGCACTTTATTACTGTTTTAGAAACCGTACTTAACACATTAGTCCGGTTTTACGAACATTTCTGCTGGTCGTGCAACATATTTCACCCGACCAGGGTGGGTGGTCCAGGAAATTCTAATCTCCCCATTGTTTTCCGCCCTGTTGTATATCGTGTTAAAACACGATACAGGGCGGATAACAATGGGGAGATTAGAATTTCCTGGACCACCCACTCTGGTCGGGTGAAAGATGTTGCACGACCAGCAAAAATGTTCGTAAAACCGGACTAAAGTGTTAAGTACGGTTTCTAAAACAGTAATAAAGTGCATTTCTGATCCGTCTAATCCACGCGGAGAGGTATCCTATCGACAGTAGAGTGAACCGCTCCGCGGAAACATTATATTGCTGATTCGGAAATCCTGTATTAAGACTGAACATGAGCAAGGTTGTAAATGGAATATAACCGCCGTGGCTGGAGTCACTCTATTCTGTTCAATGTATGCAGCGACAGCAATCGTCGTTTGCGTGTGCATCTACCGCATTGCACGGGCTTTTAGGTTCTTATTAGAGTGTCGCAAACGGGAAATTGCTTACAGCCGTCCATTTCCATCTCCTTTTAAAGGAGCCGTGAAGGGAGATAGCGATTTGAATTTCCACGGGATTTTTCTCTCCAATTCCCTCACTCTCTGTTAGTCAGAGTAGACGGCTCTGACAACGAGAAAGTGGGGGAATTGAAAAGAAAAATCCCGTAGAAAAAAACGCTATCTCCCTTCACTGCTAAATTAATTAGGGTTCTTCTCTACCTACATATGGAGAAAGAAGTTAGACGGCTGGAGATGAGCGGCTGTCAGTAATTTCCCATTCGCGATAGCCTAGTTTTTATCCGATTTGCTTGTTATGAACTATTGTATTTGTTCTTTTTTTCAGAAACGCTGACGTTCACGCACAGAAGACTCGCAACTTACAAAGACAACTGTTCAGGGCGCTGCTGATTCAGGTGCGAGTATGTTTCACACACTGCATAAATGTAACGAACATTCTTTTAGTACGATTTCCCCTATTTTCCGCATAATAAGAGCAAAAATGAATTCAGACTATCGTACCTTGTGTGTTGTCATATATACCCGTTGCAATCATCTTCTCTCTTCCCTTGATGAATGTGGAATATGGCGACATGGGAGTACCTTTTGGTACGATTTTCTTGTTTTCTCTTGACGTTTCTTTTTTTCATATGGCCGTTTAGGTAGCCATTGCTAAGTATCGGATTCAGTGCATTCAGTACTGTAAACTGAATTGAAAGACTCTTTGTCTAACGAAACCTATTCAAAGTCATTACTATTGATTAGTCAAACGACAAAATAATACGGCAATTATAGTGTGCAGTCGTCATTGAGAAGCAGTGTTCGTACTGGTTATTGCATGAACTTATAATAATGTATATTATTAATAATCGCTTAATCGCTCTCTATTTGCAGGCATCCTAACTGTCCTATGCCCTCCGTTGGACGCTGTCATCGTCATCGTGGCCATCGGAAGATTCAGAAAGGCTGCTACCGAAATTCTCCTGTTGAAATGCTCAAGTCATGGGACTATCGGCGGCAAGAAATCAATCACTACATAATTCTCGAAGAAAAACCAAATATATTACGCATCCTAACTGAACTGTTGCTCTAGTCTATTTATCTCACAGTGGAAACATATTCCGTAACGACGAAGTAGCACGTAAAAGTGAGAGACCTGGGTAGCATCCCTGTGTGAGACGCATACTAGGAATAACAGTGCAGATAGGATGCATAATAACAAACAAACGAACGGGAGAAATTCAGTAAAAGCAATATTTTATACCTATTTATTTATAAATACACTTACCTTGAATCCACAAACTTGTTGTTTGGTCAATAAGCGGCAAAGGGACGTGATTCAAAGAATAAAATAAGTTATCGCATAGTATTTATCTGGATATGTGTTGGTAACTCAATGCTTCGCATACAAACTGCCAATTCTATTTCTCATCATCCTCCCACTTCATCCATGCCATTGATAATTGTACGAAGCAATGCACAATGTCTGAGGTTGCGAGGGGTCATTTTGGAATCGGGACGTTTTTGACTCGCTGAAGACAGCTCCGCCGCCGAGAGATAGAAGGAAGAATGAATAGCGACAGAGGAAGGTTCCAAAATGTCCCAGTTCGATAAGGGCGGTTATAAAATGTACCCTCGCGGTATGAGGAATCACATTCCCCCCATTGCTTTTTTTTCTTCATTCAGTCTTGCTGTTCTCTGAGCGTGAGTTAACAGTGAGCACATATCTGCAGGCTCTCCTACTCTATCGCCCCTTTCTGCTCTCTTTTCCCTCTGCATTCTTTTCTGTTGCTGTTCCAGCCGCCACTCACGGGACACCCTCTTTCTGCAAAACAACAACACTCTCCACGGTCTGTGGTCTCTCATTCACGTGCCACTTCTTTCTAGCCGGGTTTTTTAATCGACTGTAAAGTGTATTTCTCATTCTTTTAATTCTGAGCGGTTGTCTCCATGTTCGATAGACAACCCCTCCGAGTGAATTTGACCCAAGGAGAAATGCAATTTACTATAGATTATGAAGCCTCAATTCTCATTCGCCCGATGCAGCATCATTATTCTTAACACGCGTTCTGTGAGAGAACCAACACTTGTAGGGATTCTCTGGTACAGAAAAATTCAAACATTTTTTTTAAATCGCAAAAATTAAACTAACATACTATGGGATGAAAGAAATTTTTCCAACTCCTCTGATGGATTTTATCGAACCAAATTTTTGAGATATTGAATCTTGAACTTTTCACAAATGATTTTCATTCAAAAAATCATATCTTCCTTTATACTCAACGTTGCGCGTCCATATTTTTCCACAATTCAGGAACACATAATGGCATCATACGATAAATTTTAGATTGCCTTGGCTTTGCAAAGAAATCTGTGAAAATTATTTCTTTGATTTTGTGATATTAGATTTTTTCAAATAATAGACTTTTAAAATTTAATTTTGTATTACACACCTGTCTGCGACTAACATATTTGAAGTTTCCGAGAAATTTCCTACATTTTGAGCCATTTTCCAGCTGTCGTAAGGCTGTGGAAAAATTGTTATGATTTTCTAAATGTGAGCAATTTACGCAAAATGACGAAATTCGAGATATTTCGGCTTTATATCTCACTGCTAAAATGATTCTAGACAAACTTCCAGCACAAAAATTTCTTGTTTTGATGTCAGCTTTTAATATTGATACTAAAAAGTGGGGGCAGAGACTGAAAGTCCGTTTTTGGACATAGCCGAAAAATCGTGAAAGTGACAAAGAGTATTTTTTGAGAAAATTTTTGGCGCCAAGATGAGGTTCTGAAATCAACTTTGAGCCGAGTTATGATGAACAAAATGATTTTTCGGAAACACTTCGAAAAAATAAACATGCGGTCATAACTCCGTTCAAAGTTGATTTCAGAAGCTCATCTTGGCGCCAAAAATTTTCTCAAAAAATACTCTTTCAATATTGTTACTAAAAGTCATAGGTCATCGGCAGTGATTTTTGGGTCATTTTGTCACTTTCTCGATTTTTCGGGTATGTCCAAAAACGGACTTTCAGTCTCTGACATGACCCCCACTTTTTAGTACCAATATTGAAAGCTGACATCAAAACAAGAAACTTTTGTGCTGGAAGTTTGTCTAGAATCATTTTAGCAGTGAG